>JANEHK010000031.1:2225543-2293043 GCA_025960845.1 Tachycineta bicolor | reverse complement strand
AAAATTCTAAATTAATATAATAAGGAATTTAATTTATGTATTGTTTCTAGTGATAGAAGTTAGAAATTGTCGTACATGTCCCTCAGCCTACTGTCGGTCTATCTGGTAGTGAAGAGAGGGAACCTGTCTCATAGGTAATATATCCGCCTTTACATGAACAGAAGAAATCCTCTTCCCTATCTCTATGTACCCATGAGCTCATAAGCACAATTCAAGGCTTTCTTTTTTCTTTTGCTTTCCTTTCTCTCCCAGTCTAGACAACTTACTAGCAGTCCATCAATAGGAGATTCTGCAGCAGGTTTGGGAGACAATTGCTTGTAAAATGAAACAATCAGCCTGATCTCCTGTGCTTCCAGGGTGGATGTGACAGTAGGGCTTAGAGTGGGCAAGTGTTTCCTTGGTTATCTGGGGCAGTTGTGCAGCACTGTACCCTCCACCCTTCCACGTGGCATTATCAGTAGCCCCTGTTTGGAACTGGGCTGAGTAAACTAGCATTATTTAGCCCAATCTCACTAACAAATCCGATCACTAGTGTGTTCTAAAACTCAGTACCTTGGGCTCCTGCTCTGAAATGGCTACATGGTGGAAGGGGAGGAGGACCAGGCAGCAAGCAAATGACAGACTCAATTGTAGATCAATGTGGTGATTGTATCAATTTCAGATTCTCTACTAACAATAGGTGTCTGATTGGACACCACTGACTTTATTGGGAAGTAGATGAGATATAATATACCTTCCAGTGCATTAGTTGTTTCTGCTGATTGGATGAAGGATAAATTTCACATGGAGGGCAGTTTGAGTCCCATCATTCTCACAATTACGTTGAACACCAGCTAAAAGAGTCCTGTTGCTGCTGCACTTTACAGCAGCAAATTAGAAGGATTTTCCTAATGCATTTCCTCACCATAGTCTGTACAGCATCATTCTTCTGTAAACTGAGATCTGGGTCAAAATGTCTCACAGTTCTTAATTTCAATAATTCCATTTAAAGGGTAATCACTTCCTCTAGAAAAGAAAAAGGACAATAGAAAGAATAAACAGAACTGTTGGACTCATGGAAATAACACAAATATATTGAATGCTAAGATGCTTTTATTACAGTAGATCTTGTTTTATTCCAGAAGACAGCAATGTAAACTATGCAGTGAAAATAGCCATTAAACAAATCAACACCCTGTTAATCTCAAAACCCTACCTCACCCCTTCCCCCACCATGAATTTTAACAGTCCTACATTATTTGGACCACCTCTCTTTGTCTGAACCACGAACTATGCAGAAATTAATGTGTGAGATTTTTCATCACTGTTTTGAAGATTCAGCTCTGTAAGATGTTGAAGTCTCTTCTAATGATCTAGTAAAGAGAAGGAGGCAGGGGGAAGGGGGGCGGGGGGAAAATCCCATAGTTTGTTAAAGAGCATGTTATTTGTCTTCCACAGACTTAAAGCTTTGCACGTTAGCTCCGCTGGCTCAAGGCCAGACTGCGTTGTACCTTTTAGAGTCACACCCTGAGACCTCAGTTCATCAAGATACTTAAGCATTTGTCTGATGTTCAGTATACTAAGGAATACCAGTTAAATTGGAGTTTAATTATGTGATTAACTCCATTTATTTAACATTTTAAGCGGAGCATATAAACAGACCGTGTAAATAAAGGGTGGAAGAGTTTCTTTCAAGAGTAATTCTATAGCTGTTAAATATTTTCTATATGGTTCATGAATTGTGTGGCCTCATGTATTTACCTTTTAACTGTTCAAGACTATTGGGATTCTAAAAACAAACAACTGAGAACTAATCTGATCTAAGGAGCTTTCCAAGGAACTTTTTTATCATTTATCAAACCCCCTTTGCTCTGTTAGACTTCACAGAATGACAAGGCTATTTTCAAGCCGTAAACCCCCATGCCCCATGCAGTTATGGCATGCAACCAAAGAAGTCTGGAGGAGAAAATGAAGTCATAATTAACAACAGCTGGTCACGCCTAGCATTTTCTAAATAACATTTAGAGATTTTCCTTTCTTTTCTCCCGCCACCCCCCCCCCCCCCCAATCAAAATCCAGAATCAACCCAATCCTATTGATTTATTTTCAGGTTAAAAAGAGGAAGCCTCACATCAGTCTCTGGGGGTCTCTTTGTTGTCCAAGCAGTGCAGGAAACTCTCATCACAAGTCATTTGAGAGTGGTTTCACTGTTGTTTGCTTGTTACATTCAGTGAACAAAATCAAAGCAAAATGACAGTAATTTCCTTTACTCATGTATTGTTATTAGTGTGGTTCAAGGCTTTGTCATCAAAGCACATGGGAGTGTTCTGTCCTTTAGAGGCTAATATTAAAATATAGAATGGAATGGTCATGTTTTATTGGCTTAGCCTTTCCCTGCACTGCTTATAAAAACAGACAGTGCTTTAGAATGTCTCACTAATGCTCATTTTCCTGAGGGTGGAGTTGACCTCAAGTAGTTTACAACTTGGCTGTTAGTTAAGACTAATTAACTTTGACTTTGTTGTTAGAATAGTCTAATCTACAGTTTCATCTTAAAGAAGTCAAAAAATAGTACATTCAAGTGAAACAATGGAAATAGTGGCTGTTTATATGTTGACTATATAAGGAGGTCTTTTCCTCCAAGGTTTTCATCTTTATCTTCTTAAAATGTCTGTGGTTTCACACACTTTTACAATTCTTTTTAACCTGGACCAGAGCTCTTTAACAGTGAAAAATACCCTTTGTAGCTTACATGCCGTATCTGCTTTATTTCAGGTCTTGTGAATAAGCAATACAATTACGTTTTTAAGCAGTTTGTGTCATCTGAAATAGCAATTTTTCTTGAAATGGTACAGCTTAATGCTTCTAAACAAAGAGCATTGTGCTAATGACTAAATTTG
The DNA here is from genome assembly GCA_025960845.1 of Tachycineta bicolor. Lineage (NCBI taxonomy): Eukaryota > Metazoa > Chordata > Aves > Passeriformes > Hirundinidae > Tachycineta > Tachycineta bicolor. The sequence continues at coordinate 2,290,164 of JANEHK010000031.1, read as the reverse complement.
CAATGCTTATTGTATCATTAATCCCTGAGGTACTCTCTTTGGGGGGGTTTCCTTATAGCATTATCATTGTAAGAGTAAGCCATATTTGTGGAAAACATTATTTTATTCAAGCAAGAGGAATGGAGAGGCTTATGGTTTAATTATATTAAAATTACAAAAATGACCTTATCATACCACTTTTGCAAAGACCTAATTTGCATTAGACAATAATTTTTGAGTAAATAATTTAACAACAAAAGTAACATAGACTTAGTTTATATTGTAGCCATGAAAATGATTTTAATGTAATATTTGGCTTTAATATATCAATTTTATCAATACATTCAACATTCTTTTAACTTTAATAAAAGCTGAACAATTCAGTTTTAGAGAAATTAAGGCAATAAAGTTTAGAACTCTCTCTTCAAAAGTTTGGTTTTTTGAATCTTCATCCCGACTTTTAACATAAAATTGAAAGCAATTTAGGAACTTAATTTTTCTTAGGGTTTTCTTTTGTTGAGATGAAAGCCCCCCCAAAAAGAGACGACTAAAGTTCTAAAATATGCATCTGGACCTGCTACCATTACAATATACAAACACTGCAATCATAGATCTGAAGACTGACATTCATAATGTAATGTTTTATTAAATTAGCATTAAACAGTACAAGAATACTATTAAACTAGTTTCATTAAAGATATTTTATGATGTCTTGAACTGGACTAAAATATCAAACTGAACAGACTGTGAATAAAGCTGTACAAATGTGGTTTATGAAGCATCCCTCACTGCACTAACCATATTAGCAAGCTTTACTGCCTGATGGACATAACCACAGCACCACCAAAAATTACAGGATGAGTCAGCTATCATTTTAGCCTTACAGTAGCCAGGTCAATCTCTCAAACACATTGATTTGTGCATAAGGCTTTCCTTAGGTGTTTTCCACTTGAGGATTCTAGAGGAAAAGAGACAACGCGTTTCCATTGCAATCAGGAGTTTTGGTAATTAATTTAAGCAGTTCAAGGAGTAAGGGGTTGGACGTTAGTTGGACTTTCAGCACCTTGTTACACAGGTGAAGACCCAAAAGCTAGAACTCTTTCAAAAATGTGGGATATTTTATCTAAAAACCTTTCATTTGCAGAATGCAGTGACGCCCAAAAAATCTTCCTTTTTCTGCTCAGCTCCTGCAGTTGGTCTTTCTGGTGTCTCTATCTCTACTTGGTTGAGGTTAAGTGCATACTTTAGTGTCTTTTTGCGTATTTGTGAAGTAGGAACAATATATCCTGACTCTAAAGAAAGGGGAACTCAGGTGATGTGAGCAGTAGGATGAGAGGTATGTATAATCAGGCAAATATGCTCAACTCATACAAGCTACTTCTCTACTACTAACTAGGGACCAAAAGAGGAGGTTTGGCAAGAAGGGGTTCACCACGTCTCTCCTCTTTCCTCACAGTTTGCTGTGGTGTGTAGTGGTGCAGTTCACAGGGGCACAGCCCTTCTGTGCTGCTCTGAGCTACCATGACTCTGAGCGGGGCTGTAGGCGGTGGCCTCCCTGAGACAGGCAGAGCCTAGTGAGCTGTTTGTTGTGCAGACTGAGATGTTTGGGTTTAGTCTCTCCTCTCACGAAAAGTCACTCTGATTCACTCTGATTCACCTGATGAATAACTAGCAAATACTAAAACTTTAAGTTGTGGCTTAAATGGGGTTCTGGGAGCAAGACAAGGGACTGGATAATGTTTTGCACAGATCTGAATTGAACTCTTTGCAATACGACACTCCATGCAAAGTTTTTTGTTAATGCACCTATTCTTTAATATCTTTGGCTACTTGAAGTGTGACATGTAGGTGTGTTTCTGACATAATTTTCTAATTTGACATGTTTGTGGTTTAATTTTTCACATTATCTTATTGTCTGCTCTCATTTTCTCTTGACAGTGTGCCTTCAGGAAATATTTTCATGTTATATGCTTTTAGACATCTCCAGTGATCTCTTAGACTAATTTGTCAGCAGCTGGAACTACTCACACATTTTTTGCCTTCATCCCTGTTCTTCAGGTAGTCTTTTCTGCTTGTAACCCTCTTCTTAGCAAGTATGATCAGCCAATGAAAGTGAAAGAAAATGCAACATTTGCTCTCTAAAATCAAATTATGTTGTTAAAATTATATGTATTTTGTTGAATACTGTGGAGTTGCTCTTTGGGTTGGCTTTTGTCCTTTTAACTGAAGTAAAAAACACTTTGCACTGCAGTGAACGCAATAGGAAAAGCTGTTGCATGCAAAGTTCCCTTTAACTGTGCTCTTTCAGCCTCCTTTTTAAAGGCACTCAATTTCTTAGAGAGTGCAGTCTTAATAAAGGGAAGATACTTTTTTGTTCCTGTTGCTAAAAAACTTTAGTGACAACATGTTTCTCATTCAAATGAGAGCGACATTGAATGCCATTGTAGATATCTCAAATTTCCTTATTGTGGAGTTTAAAAAAAGGTATTGGGATATGACTCAAGAAAAATTATTCAGGAAATGTACCTTTAAGATCTAAATGTGACTTGTTGCATATGATATTCCCTTTTTTTCTTTTAAATAAGTACTGTTGTTAGATAACTGATGTATGGTCCTACTGGATTTTTAGTTGTTTTGCTCTGGATTACCACTACAGAATGTTCTAGATTTTCATTGAAGAATGAGGCAAGTTTTTGTCTTACACATGGGCATTTTAGTCTACCTAGAAAAAAAAAGTAGTCTGTTTACAACTCCACCTTTAGCTATTGAAGATGCTTCACCTATATGATAGCTGCAACAAGGGAAATAGAGGTTGTATACTAGGAAAATGTTTTCTACAGAAAAGGTGATAAAGTACTAGAACAGTCTCCCTAGGGAGGTGGTGGAGTCACCATCCCTGGATGTGTTTAAAAAAGACTGGATGTCGCAGTCGGTGCCATGGTTTAGTTGAGGTTAGGGGTGCGTTGGAAGAGACCTTCACGATCATCAAGTTCATTGAAGGTCTCTTCCAACCCAGTGATTCTGGGTGCGATTATGGGTGGTTCTGTGTGATACTGTATTTAAAAAAAAAAAAAACACGGGGGGGGGGGGGCGCGTGTGGTAAGAGATTGATTTTTTTGAAGTAGTGCCTAGGCTGGAGCTGTGTTGAAGAGAGAGGAAATAAGAATATTTTGCATGAGGTTAATGTGCAGGTAAGACAGAGGAAGAATTATAGAATCCTATTCTCTAAATGTACCTTCGAGTCTGTTGAATAGACTAAAGCTGTTTCTGCAACCATGCTAACTTTCTGCTGAATATGTGAAAAAAGTACCTTCTCCTTAGTCCTGAATCAAAGTCAGAGAAGATATTTACTGTCTGCCAACAACATAGAATAAAGCTTTTCAGATTACTGCTTTAAAGTGGCTGACTGTCAGTCAGCCACCAAATTTTACTGGCTATTTTTAAAATTAACCTTATCTTAACAAAGCACTCAGAAATAATTGTGACACTTGAAAGTGAAAAAAACTTTTTGTGGCCATTTGCCAAAATAGTCATATGTAATAGCAGATAAATCTCTATCAAAAATTCTTTCTTTACTGGGGTTTTAATGCTTCACAGTGAAATTTGTAGAGTTTTACCCTGGTAGCCTCAAAGAATTGTGTGGGGAAAAAAAAAAAATAATTACAATGAATCATCTGCAACACTTATGCATAAAAATGTATTTCAAAGTTTTTCTAATTGTCATTGTTTTGAATGGCACTGTTTGCTGACTGTGAAGTAAGACTTCCACTTTCATTCCTTTCTCACATCTGTTCTGAAAAATTATTATAAAGTTGCAAATATTATTTCCTCTTAGCCCATTTAAACATAAAAGGCAGTTCACACTTTGTACTTTCTAAATTACCATTTACCCCTGTACTAGTAAGAAAAACTAGACTATAACCCCACAAGCAATTTCATATGAAATTACCATTAACTTAAACTAAACTTAGATAACCTTCATATTGCAGTCATGGTACATGGAAACAACTGATTAATGTTAATAGAATAAAAGTGAAATAATATTATGTCTTTAACTATAAAAGAACTTTGATGACATATTTTCAGAAAGGATCTTCTGCACATTTTATTAAAACCCAAAATGGTCTCACAATTTTTCTATTAGACAGGAAGACCCAATATTCTAACTACTCTCTGCTTGCATTTTACACTTTTTTCATTCAACTTTATGAATTACACTTAGACATGATGTAGAGGTTGCAGAGAGAGAAGCCACTGTTGGAGGAAAAAGATTTTCTTTAGTTATGAAAGCTCACAGCTGTCCATGAAGTTTGTGTACTTGCTCACAGTAGAGGCAGAAACATCAATATGTTCCTGAACTCACCAACTTAAAGTGTTTAGTTCCTTTCTAGTGCAAATTTGCTGAAAGTTGAAAGTGGTCCTCAGTCACACAATGAACATCCTGCATGGTATTATTTGTGTTATAGTCAAGTGTACTGGGTGTAGCTGTATTGGCTACTATCCTATGAGGCCTTTTTGGAGACAAGGCATGTATCTCTTGACTGAGAAAACTTTTCTTAAAAAAGTATTTGGTTTGCCAGGAGTATTTTGTGTAGGTAAGTTCATTGATCCATTTGTTGGAGAAAGCTACTCTGAGGGTGGATGAGAGAAATAAACATACAGCCATCCCAGGAACAGAAAATAGTTCCAAGCCCGTATTTTACTTTGTAAAGTAACTAGAGAGGATCAGTTAAAATGCTCAGTGAGTGCAGAACTGAGCTCTGGTTAAGAAATATTTGTAAAAGCATGTATTTTGTCCTAAGGATACACAGTCCTCTCTGTGGCACTTCTATGGACAACATTTCTCTTTTCTTGTGAAAAATGGTAAAATGAAACAGTTAAAAAGAGGATATCATTTATGTAGTAAATGAGAAAATCTGACTGATTAAATCCTAATCATAGCTGACTTAGCTTTTAAAACCAATCTCAGTAACTTTTATGACTTTTCAGTGTTAAACTTGACAGAGTGAGCATAAGGGCTTTGAGTCTGGTGACTTTGTGCTGCTCTGTGATTGCTTGTGGTACACAAGCATCACAAGTGAAACTATGAGACTTTAAAAGTCCTAAAAAATAACTGTAACTTATACTTTCATTAACTGCTTTTACTGTTTTATTTCTCAAGAAAGATACTGTACACACTAAATTCACTAGAAGATATGTAACAAGGTATCTGCCTGGACATAGTAGATCTTACTGATCTCACTTCTTCAAGAAGTGGGGACTTCACATTTGAATAAGTTTTAATAAGTTAATATTTTATTTGTTTACTGTCAAGATGTATATAATCATATAATAAAGTTTTTTATGCAGACAGGGATGTACATGTAGACAGACAAGTGATGCAGAAGTTACTGTATTTTGCTGAGCCTCAAATAAGCTGGAAGCTCTATGAAATTCCTTGACTGGCACATCTGTAACCTTGTATCATGGCCTCTTCTTTCTAAAATGAACACTCTGGCACTCATCGCAAGGATTTCACGTTTCAAAGGTAGAATTTCAGTTCTTTAAAATTTTAGATAAGGATCTGTGTACAATATCCCATTTATGCTGTTTCTTTCTGTATCCACTGGAAAAATGAATGTTATTTTTTCCTTAGAGACCTGTGTCAGTGGTATAAACTGGTCAACAAATGAAAAAATAATTTGGAAAATTAAATTTAACATGAATTTTGGTCCACAGAATTATGAGATAATTGAAAAGTCAGTATAGGATTTACTAGTCTTTAGGGTAAGATGCAAAGATTCTTTTATTATTTTAACAAAATATGAGCTCAGACCAAAATATCAGTTTTTTTCACGTTCTCAATTTCTTAAATTTTAAGAAGTTACAGTGTCAAACCTGTTCACCAAGACAATTCCAACTCACGCCAAACTCCTGATTTTACAATGCGGTGTATTGGAACTCCTTGCTTACAGAGGTTATGGATGCTAAAAGTCTGCGTAGTTTAGTAGGAATGCAGGAGTAGCAATGAACAATGGAACACAAAGCTGTGGAAGGGTTGCATCACCTGAACACATCTGTAAGCCACTTATGTTTGGAAGACGCTTAGGTGAAATATAATGCATACCTGGACTCTTACATTTTCCTAGATAAACCTAGGCAAAGTTACTGGCTTAGGTGTTTCCTTGGGCTGAAAGTACACACTATTTTCAGGGTTTATAACACCTTCCGTATGATTAGAAAAATGTACATTTTACTTAGCATGCATGTGAAGGATAAACAATTAGGCCTTTTAAAAGATTAACAAGCAAAAACCCTGAATCCATGACACTGTCAAAGATTGCCTCATCATAACCATCTTTGATAGAAATTAAATATGGGCATTTTTAATATATACTTCTTTCTTATGCCATATAATTTTCTAGAAGGAAAAAATATTGCCTAGTTTTAATGCAAGTCTCTTCTTTCTTTTTGGAAAGAAGGGCTAGGATCTGGACGTTTCCCTGAAAGGGTGCAATGCTACCTCCCTAATACCTATTACTTCATAGATAGTATAATTTTCCTCAAATTAATATGGAGTTGAAATACTTTCAGGGAGTGGTCTAATCCACATTAAGTGTTCATGTTGTTCGGAAAAAAAAAAGACAACAAGTGCTATTAGATGCCAACTATATGTTCAGAGGCCAGAACAAGAAGCTTTCTACTCTGCATAATGCAAATAACATGTCTGAGTTTAGAGCTCCCAACAGAGAAATTTGGAGGTCAGCATGAGTGGTATGGTCTTGTTTACAGGTTTGACACTGTAATTTCTTAATACTGAAGAAATTGAGACCCTGAAAAATGTTACCATTCTTATGTTTAAAGCAGTAAAAAAAACCCAAAAAAACCCAACCCTTTTGCATGCAGGTTTCCATTTTGTCTCAGAATGCTAGATTAAAATGATTAACCAGCAAAGAATAATACTGTTGCATTAGGAATGAATGCTATATAGACCTCCTTTGTGGCACCTTATTTCTAAAGACAAAGGAACTTTGACAGTAGTCTGATACATCTGATATATCTCAGAGAAAAAAGTGTGAGAGTTGCACATTTTTCAAGAGCAGCTTCTTGTCCTCATTGCCCAGAAACCTCAGTCCCCTCACATTTTGCTTGTGCAAACTATTGTGAAGCTCTCTAACTGTTGAACAGGTTCTCCTCCTGGCCAGTCTTGCGCCTTTTTGTGGTCCTGCAAAACACTGGACCAATCTTCCTACACCTGATCTTTAGCAGGAGGATATTGCTCTTGAAAGTAATTTCTCTGGTTAATCCTTTCTTCATATAAAATGCTTTAACAGAAAGAATTATGTGTTTCTGTGTCTGGATATCTCTGGATACAAGAGAAAGAAACAACATAAACTAATGATGTTCTTGGATAAGACCAAATACACATGCCACAGTTTTAAATACTCCTTATCCTGAAGAACTCGACCTTTGTGACACAACTTGCTACAGATGTTTCTATATGTTAACTATGATAGTAAAGTTTTATCAAAATATTTAACAGAGAGTATAATTGCAATTAATTAAGTCCTTGAAGTACACATCAAAACTTACAAGTGGAAAAAAATAGCTCTGCTTCAGATATATCAGTCAGTATACAAGCCAGTACTCTATAAGAAACCCTTTCTTTGCCTTATTTCTAGATTGCATCACAAGTCATGCACTGTCTTCCAGCACCTGATATAGAAGATGATGCTCCTAACATGATTTTAAAAGAGATTTTTCTTGAGTAATTCAATCATTAATTGATTACCATGTTAAAGGGCTCTTCACATTTCATTTCTGAGACTGGAGTAGTCTTTTCTGTAAAGACTGACTTTAGGGGTCCCTTACACACTTTTGTCTATGAAGTTGTCCTCCTGACATTCTAACCTTCAGCTGATCTTTCCCTAGCTGCAAGGGATTGATTCCCAATCTATTTAAGGACATTTGTTTCATGATCACATCTGACAAGAGATGAAGATGAAGAAAGTTAGTGAAGTGCTCAAAAAATTGGAGTTCTTCATAGCTTTCAGGACAACATTTTGCTCCTGGGATGGTTGGTGTTTGAAAATGGAACTGGTGGCATCACAAACAATTGTTTGAACAGCAGCATCTGTTTCACACTGCTGAAAGATGAACCAGAGGCAAGCAAAGGCTGTTCTGCTGTAAAGCATGCATCAAAGAACCCTGCTCACCCTAAAGAGCTCTGTTAATCTGAAGTGGTTAAACAGAAGCTTTTGTGAGATGTAAGCATCATGGCATCTTCCATAAGAACTTGAAGATTTGGTCTTCTGGATTATTTTTTTCTGCTACTCTGTTTCCACATTTTGAATTGTAGAAACAGAAAAACCCCTCTGAGGCAATGACACACCAAATATTAGCACCTTTCTTGTTCATATTAATATGTCTTCCTGATGGCTCTTTTCATTATTTCTCAGAAGACATTACTCTTGTTCTTGCCTACTTTACGTTCTTTAAAAATCACCTTGTCTAAATTTCATATATTTTCTCAAGACCCAGGGTCTTTAATTTTACTGTTTGTAATTATGTTAGTGAATTTTTCTTGTTTGGTAATACAATACTACAATACAATACAATACATAGATCACTGCAGGAATGTTATGAGTGTGCCCCTAAATTCTGGCACAGATCTCTATTGAGAACAAAAAACCAAAAAACAACAACAACAAAAATAACTGTGAAGAGTAGGAGTCACAAAGAATTTAAAGTATTAATAGTCTTCACTGTGACTGCCAGTGGAAAAATATTGTTTGGTAGACTAATATAAATATTGGAAGACAGCTAAACCACTTCACACAGAAAATACATTAGAGCACATATATGTTTTATTACAGTACAAAATTTTAGGAATATTTACTTATTTATTCATACCTAGATTATTTATATGTGGTGCAGTAGGTAATATCATAATGTATTTCAATGCAATTTCTAGAGCTGTGAGCTTTAAAAAGCAATTTTGGAAGGAGATCCTTTCCAAAAATTTTTTAGTTCTTCAACAGTGAAGAAAAAAACCTATTACTTGAAAGCACTTTTTTAGAAATAGAAACCTGTTTATGGAAGTCATGTGCTTTAATTTCTTCTCATAAGAATGTGTGGATGCATTATTTTGGAGTTTCTGCCTGAGATGTGTTGAGAATATATGAAAATTTTTCATGTAAAATAGTAACTTATTATCAGTATTAAAGTGATAATTGTTCTGCTTCTGAAATGTTTCTACCTTCTGCAGTATACCTCTGTGGGTAGAGTTTAGTGCATTTTCAAAAGGAAAATTTTGCACATAAGAATGTACTTTGATGCTTTTGGTAACAGTGGCCTTTTCTAAGCATCATTTTTCTGGAGCAACATAGCTGGATAAAGAACTGAGGGTTGTTGAATGATTGATGTTTGTATTGAGCATGTGCAAATAATGTAACACATAAAAAGTAAATAGTGTTAGGATAGGTTTCATGCATAACAGACTAGTATAAAAGTAAAACACTTAGGGAAAAGCAAATATATAAAATAGAAAATTGATATTCCTTTACTTTTAAAAGTTAAGTGAACTACATTTAATAAACCACTTTTATTGTCAATGCAGTAATGATGCATATGAACTATGTACCTATGTTTTTTAAGTAATTATATAGCTCCCAATTAAGATACTCTTTGGTCTCCTATGAAGAAAATTTGAGAAGTATTGAAATAACAGAATGAAGTATTTTGTGATATATCAACCTCTAGAAATTCACTTTAGATTATTCACATAAATCATGCTCTCCTGCATTTGCTACAGTATTCTCAGTGTCCAAAATGTGCATGTGTATGTGTGTGTATATATATGTGCAATAAAAACAATGGACAGTTCTCTCAAGGAGGCGTGGACCTACAGCTTCTGCTGTTTCTTCATTTTTTTTCTTCAGGTCATCCTGAGGGGACATATCTTTGAGACTTTAAGCCTTAAACCTCATTTGCTGCGGTTTTTTTTTGAAGTGTTTGAATACAGTGTTATTTCTTGCAAAAGCATGATTATTAAAAAAAAAAAAAAAATAAGGAAAACAAAAAGAAAACAAAACAAAACAAAACAAGATAAAACAAAAAAGACCCACCAACCCCCCCAAAAAACAAAACAAAACAAAACAACACCCAAAACCAACAACAAAACCCCCACCAAACAAACAAACAAACAAACAAACAAACAAACAAAACCAAAACACCAAAAACCCCACAAAAAACCCCAAACTGAAGGACTAGATAACTAAGGGGAAAAAAAAAAAAAAGACAAATATTTTTGTGTTTCTGTATGGCCCCATCAGAGAATGACAGTATATTACAAAGATATATTTGGTGTCTGAGGTAAAGACAGAAAATCTCAAAGCACCTGATAATGTGTTTATCATCTTAACACTTTTCTAGTTGACATTAAAAAGGGATTTTTTTTCTTCAAAAGACCAATATATAAAGGCTGTTGATTTATGTAAATCAATAATTTATCAACTTGTTCTCTTTCTTTGCTGCCAGCCAGATGCTTCAAGCTTTGCAATGCCAGACGATGTCAGCTGCAAAGCATAATGGCCTTGTGCTTCATGTAGAAATAAGAACATAAATATTTTAAAAATCTTACTACAGGAAGTGAGAGGGAGTTAGGTTGGGGGTGAGAGATTTTGCTGGTTTTCTGTGAGAGTACTGCAGGTCTACATATTTTATGGGCTGGTTTTATCAGAAGTGGAGGCAGGGACATTTCAGTCTGATTTTTATCTCCTAACAAGACTGACAGACCCAAGTCTTTTCATGGCAATTTGTTGAAGACATCTGGTGAAGCTTTCTAGGGGATGAACACACAGCAGAGTGTTTCTCTGGTGTCAGTTGGCATGGCAACTAGTAAAAGACTATTCAACATCCATAGGTTTCAAAAAGGTTGAAGCCTAGTTGAAAATCCATTTGGGCTCCTATCTGCAAAATTCTCCTTTTGAAAATGCACTAAACCTAATTTCAGGGAACCAGGCTGAACCAGTAAGTACAATTGTGGAGCCTTCTGCCTCAAATAATTTCCAAAGCACAGTATTAATGATTCCAGGAAGCAGAGACCTGAGATGATAGACAGCATTACTGGCACTGTACAAAACAGAATATTACCAGAAGGCTAGTAAAGACTGCTGAAGCCTGGGGGTAGTGCAGGGAAAGACAAGATGAGACAGAGAGGAGGAAAAAAATGCTGTTATCAAAGTTTGATACAATAACTATCATGAGTCACCACAGACAAATGACTTATTATGCTTCATCTTTATATATTAAGCAACATAAAGATTATTCTATGCAAGGCACTTGACTCCCTACTTGGCAAGATCATATCACTCAAACACATCCAACAGCTACACAGTATAGATCGCTTATTCAGTAAGATTAGCACAGGAAAATAATACCTTGAAAAGTGGAAATCACATGCTCTGCAAAAAAATAAAAAAAAACACCACACCATCAAAACCACCAACTACATTGTCTTTGATGGATGACTTCATGAATATTGAGAATTTGCTGCCCTGAGTGTTGTCCCATAGGTTATTAGCCTCATCATTAATATCTGCAATGCCAGTGCAAGATATGACCTTTGAGAAAAGGTACATTTGGAGTTTGCTTTTTTCTGGAACCCATCCCTTCACAAATACAAGTGGCTTGAGAGCTGTTGCAACTCTGTAGAGTCACCTTCTAGATTTAAAATGGTTTATAAAATGGATTACATGGGAGCACACTATAGCTGGAGCTGTAACTGGTGAACCAGGTTGAAGACAAGTGTGGATCATCTCAAGGTGCAAGCTTGGTTATGGAAACAAGATATTACTTTGTTTTTTTTTCATGCTGGTGTATAAAAAATAGGAACAACCAGTTAAAAGAGTCAGCCTAGGATAGAAAACTTCTGTGTATGTTCTGTACAACTAGTACAATAGAACTGAAGGCAGATCTTTTCAAAGGCCAGAAAATTGTGGATTTATATAGTGTGTATAGATTCTTCCTTCTTTCCAGGGAAATAAAGTGTAGTGATACACCATAAAAATTCAAGGTAATCATGCTGCTGGTTTCAGTGTGTTTGGGACCATACACTAAATCAGTAAAATAGGAATTGTGTTAGGGAAAGTATCTGTGTGTCTGTGCTTATATTTCCCTTTTACGCATGATGTTTTCATCTATTACTTTTCTATATAGGTTATTTTGGAATTTATCAGTGGGATACATTTTCTCCTGAAATAAAACTTAAAATGAAAAAGAAATTGATTACTAAGTCTGTGTTCAAAGCACAAAGTTGCAGTACAATGTTTCCCCTTTACCTGGACCTCCTTAGGAAACCAGATGTAAGTCTTAATAAGGGTTATCCAGGTTAAATACTGTTGCAGTAAACTGTACAGCAATGGGTAATCTGGCTCTAATTAAAGTTAAAACTTTTTCCTCTTCCCTGCCCCCAAAACTTTGCCTGTGATCTTTTCAGATTTATAGCAGGGAATAAAAGAGGATTCCTGCCAAACCTATTGCTCTTCACCCCGAGTTATGATTATATATTCTTCTTGACTGTGATAAAGTGACAAATATGCATGAATTTATGTATGGATTTTAAACTTGCAGTAGAAGCACAAAGTTAATCTATTTTTCACTAATGAGATTGCATTTGCTATCCTAATATTACAGTTCTATGAGTTGAAACAGATTGTTTCAGTGTGAGCTCTTCAATTTGACATCCAGTCCTCAGTGTTTCACTTCACAGTTTTGGATCTATGTAGATGGTTCAGATTGGATAGATTTGGTCTATAACCATGTTATTGAAGCACTCTAGCAGTGAGTTCCCTTATTAAACATAGAGTTGGCAGAAATTGTTATTTTGCTGCTTTCTTACTTGGGACACAAATACAAGATGGTGTGTGTGAGCAGAACAGCTGGGAGTTTGTGGCACCCTGTTATCTTATTGATGTATTTATAGAAGCAAAGTAATGATGGCTATGGTTACTGCTTACATTAGGCTTTAGGACACTTCATTTCAGGAAAAAGTGAAGTTTGATACAGAATTCAAAGAATCACAGACCTGCTGAATTTGGAAGGGATTTCTCAAGACCACCTGATCCAACCTTCACATGCTACTCAGGATTGTGTCCATAAAATCCTGCTGTTGAAGACCTTCATGGATGGAGATCTCACAACCTCTCTGAGTAACCTGCTCCAGCACTTGTTCACCCTCACAGCAAAAAAAGGTTCCTGATGTTCAGAGAACTCCTGTGTCTGTGCTTGTTGCCTCTTGTCCTTCCACTGAATAACACTGAAAAGAGCCCATCTTCTTTGCAGCCTCCTTTCAGATTTTTGTAAATTTTGATAAGATTCCCCCTTTTATATATGCTGCTCCTAAAGCCTGTGATCCAATTTGTTCCTCCAAGGAGTATGCACTTGCTTACCATTTCATTCAATGAGAAGCAGCCTGCTTGCATTTATATTATTTAGTCCTCTTTTAAGGGCAAATGCATAGCAAGCACTCTATATGCATACTGAAACCAGCGTAGCTGAAGCTAACCCTGTCCTAGATGCAGCAGAAAGTAATGGCAAGGACTTCACAATGTTTAGGCTCTGTGACAGGAATGACTGCAGATGTTGTTTGTTTGTTTGCCCCTATTTCTATTTCTGGGGCAGTAGCATTTATTTTAGTCACCAGTAACTTTGAACCTTGAATACGTCCTCATGTGCCCCAGCATTTCCAGTAAACAGAAGATGATGAGAGATGGAACAACAGAAAGATGGAAAAAATAATCTTATCCTTTCTGTTTTGTTTCTTGAGCATGTAGCAGCATAAATTCCATATCAAGGAGAAAACACCCTTTTTTCTGACAACATTCTTGTCAGAAAAAAAGAACATACATTCTTTGTCAGGTAAATCAAAGCATTTATCTTTACAAGAAGTGGTACTTTGAGGAAACAAGCACCTTGTTTCAAAGGGAATCATCTACACGGAAGGCAGCCCATGGGCTTCAGCCTCCACAGATATATGGACAACCCACCTACAGCAACTACTTTACAGTGCCTGTGGGCAGAGAACTGTTAAGTTCCTCTCTTGATCACTTCTTATTGCCTGTATGAAAGTAGCAACATGCTATTAGGACTGCAGCTCTAACGAGTGTGCTATACCTCTCTGGATCCCTTGTTAGCTCCAAAAATACTAAAACTTTTGAGAGACACTAATTAAAGAGGGAGGGGTGTGTGGGGGGAGGGGGAGGTAGGGAGAAAGAAAGACATTAAATTATCTAGTTCCATGCTTGAAATGGTGATTAAACTTCATTTGCCCTTTTTGTTGTTCTTTAATGTCAATGCAATTGATTTACTAGTTTTCAGAAAAGGGATCCTAGTTTTATTCCTTCTACCTTTTACTTTGTGTACATCAAAGTATTAGATTTAATTTTGATGCAAACTTTCTTTCAAGATATGCCTACTGCAGTGTATGAACTGGATCCAATAAGTGAAGAATTAAACTAAATATATATATATATATTCTGGATATTTCTTGTGCCTGACTATATCAAATCCCCCCCCCCCAACCCCCTACGCCCCACTTTCTTTTTTCTTTTGATTATAATTAAATAGAACCTTTAAAATACTCCTCATGTGCGTTACTCTGAATCCTCACTACCAGTGTGCAAAAGAGACTTAATCTTTTAAATCTCTCTTCTTCTAGGAAGACTATATACCACAAATACCAAATTATTTGAGTGATCTTCTATGGCATAATTTCAAAGTCTTAATAAATCACCTGTAGGAGGTTCCTTATCTTTATCTTGGTTTCTTGCAGTTGTAAGCAATGTTTCTTTATCACTAAAGAAATAGCAGAATGGTTATTATTTAATTATTTAAACATTTCTGACTTGATAAATATTTTACAGATACATTAAAATTATACATTATCTTTAGACAACTTAATTTTGATTGGCTAGTGATTAATAACTGAATAAGTAACTGGCCTTCAACATAAAATATACAGATTACTTAAAATAAATTCTGTTTTCAGACTATCCATTATCTAATCATGTGTGATTTAACAAAATGATTTAGAAGAGCAAGCAGACTTAAACAAAATTGACCCTCCTAAAAATTCTTCTACTACAGATGGTGATTTCTAACCAATCATGGCAGAGAGAAGCTATTACTTTATTCTACAAATAAAAGCATACTTTAAAGGTTAAATAAAAGTGAATGGTATAACTCACTCTAGTGAATTCTTCCCAGCTTACTCCCCCAGATGCAACTACTCTCCATTCTAAACCCAGACTTCATTTTTAATTAATACATATCAAGCTGTTCTTAACCTGTTTTCAACACAGTACTCCCAGTCACACTTTAAACTTCAGATATCCTTTAATAAAAATAAGCTGTGTTAAGATCTCAGACAGCTCAGGCAGTCACATACACTCATTGTTTTCTGCTCCAAATCAAAAAAGTGTGCTATATAGTAAATCTCTTTTCACTGTGACCCTTTGTAAAATGTTAACTGAAAAGCTTAGGTCTGATGGACTCAAAGTGCTATAGGCTGTGCTGTGACTCTGAGGCTTACAGTCAGGCCCAGCATCAAACCGTGGATGAAGCAAAATTTTGCCTTGGAGTCTGACAGCTTCTGCATGACTAGATCATGCCGAAAACAGACAGAGCCAAAACCCTCACTCCCTCTCTGGATTTGGCTTTAAAATTAGGTTGAGGGAAAATTCAGAGCTCTGGAGCAGAACTTTTATACACACACACACACACACACACACACACACACACACACATATATATTTATAAATAAATACATGCATACATACATACATACATGTATATGTATCTAAAACAAACAAACAAACAAAAACAAAGAAAGAACCAACAGAGAGAGAGAGAGAGAGAGAGGGAGAGAGAGTTAAACAAAACTTAGTCTGTGGGCAAAGAAATGGCGAAACTAATCAAGGGGGGGGGGGTGCGTTTGGTAATTTTGATTGGTGATCTGTCCTTAACAACCACAAGGAACTCAATATTTCTGTCCTGACTGGGATCCAACATCCAGGTCTTCCTTAGCATAATTTTCGTGTAAAAGGATATATCTACCCAGCTGAAGTTCTCCAGAGAGATTGGAAAATCAACTGAAGTAATACTAAACAGTTATTGAGATCTACCCTAAGAAAACCCTAGTTTAGCATATTGGCCTCTCTCAGGGAACTGGAATTCAGGCAAATAGGCATCTGAGGCAGTTAAAAACCTGCGGCAGTGGAGGTGAAATTTTGCGTCAATGTCAACTTCCTCAGTTTCACTAAACTGGCACTAAAGTCCTTCCCTGGATGTTTTAACAACTTCTTGACCTGGAAAAACAGGTCAAGAAAATAAGGATGTTATGAGGAGACCTTACTGTCATTGAGGAAACATTTATTGCTGTAATTGCTACTGCTATTAGTAATAGATTTTGCTTAGTCATGCAAATATGCTGTATTTTGTACACAGTACAGCTTGACTTAAAGCAGCTGTTTTTAATTACTGTAAATGTATGATACAATTTATCATCATAATATATATTATTATAAAACCATGTTGAAATTATGATTTTTCCCCAGTTTTCAGCATCAGTATAATTCAATTCATTTTAACACTCAATGTTTCAACGTATCCTCAAAGTACCTGAGTTTTGCAAAACAAACAGAAAAGGATGGGTAAATGCACACTGAGGATCTTTAGCTGTAGAAAGCTAAAACTATTGAAATGCAAGCTAAAGATATGTTTTTAATATATTTAGGCACTGTAACAGCCTACAGAGAATTGTGGCAGATTCATAATCACCTGAAGCCAAGGTGTTAACTTTGACTTTATTTATTTTCCTTCTACTAGGATCCTTATGTGGCATAATACTCATTAAATGAGGATTCTGACTTCTACAAGGCACAAAGACAAGTTAGGTATTGCTACCAGTCATCATTATAAAAATACAAATTTATAAGTAGAAAATACTTTTTAATTAATATATGATCTAAGTTCCTGTGTCTGTGGTGTTATTTAAGACTTGTATTGTAGTTTGCCATTTGGACTTGGATGTCTATTTTGGCAATGAAGTCCTGGAGTGATGTTTCTAACACAATTCCTAAGGCTTCCAGAGAGCAAGGGACATACGTGAGATTGTGATTAAGATTAAAGATGTTGTCGCTTATTTCTGGGATTCAACAAATGTGCGAAATAAGTTTTCAGTGAAGGTCATGAGATTAGGTCTGGGTAAAGAAATTGTTTAATCTCAAATGTCTTTGAATTTTACTTTACTGTCAGCTTCAACAGACATTATATCAGAATCCTGAAAGACCTGACATTGCATATTCAGCAAGTCAGTGCTCAGTAAGTGTATTAACTTATAGAGAAGTAAACATCATGTTTACAAAAAAATAAGTTTAAAAGTTAGTCAAGTAATAGTAATTTTAATAAATTGACATCAATAGTATGCAAAGCTTTCAAAGTTTTATATATAACTATGAATATATGTGGGGAGATAAATAGAAAACAAGATGAAATGCAAAACATCTTTGGCAAAGGTAGGTCATATCAGATTAACTCTGCTATCCTGAGTTTTAAATGGTAGTTGACAGAGGAAATGTGTTCTGTGTAGTCAGTCTAGATTTCAGTAAAGCATTTGATAGGGGGCCACAAGGGAAATTAGCAATTGAATTTGATAATATGGGGCTAGTACAAGAACTTTTAAAGTGGATAAGAAGAGCTAAGTGGAAGGTGATAATGTATTATGCTGTGAGGGGAATAACCAGCTTGGAAAAATGTAATACCATGAATAACATGTGGACCAGTTTTGGGACCAGTCTTATTAAATACATCCTCTTATGTCATGGGCAAATCCAGATTATTAATGGTATTTTCTGAAAGTAATTTTGCAAGGCATCATCACTGCAGGGCTCTATTGAACTATCATATGAGAAATACAGACTGATGAGTAGTCTGATGGAGATGGAATTATTTGCATTGTCACAGGAAACCTGAGGACATACAAATTTTCAAAAGTGAATTGCACTGAAGAAGGTGTACAGAAAAACAGATAGAAATATGTGTATCTTGAAAAGTATACTAAGGATTGGAACTGAGTCCAGCAAAACTGATAGTGAGGACCTGATGGCCTTCAGTGTAATTTTGTTTGGGCTATGTCAAGTCTGGCCTTATGAGCTGAAAAATCTGCTATTGTTAGAGTACATTAGATGTTCTCAGGAGCAAATATTTGGGGTTGCTTTCAACCTAAATATCATCCAATCTGCACTCTCTATGTAAGACCCAAAGCACAAACCAGAGCACACTGAAAAGGCACAATCAGTTTTGTTCAAACATAAATCCCATATCTAGAAAAATATCAAGAATTTGTCTTATTTGTAATAGAGAAAATTACATTTCTTTTAAATACGTAAGAAATTAAATGCAACAAAATTTTAAAGATATTTGAGTAAAGAAAAGTGTGTACAAACCAAACAAAAAGAAGAATCTTAAACTAGATGGAATTTTCTAATTATAAAAATGTAAGGTTAAAGTAAGTTCAGAAGATATAGATCTTCAGATCACATAATGAATCCTGCTTTAATCTTTTGTGAGGTTCTTCAGTTTAATCTCTGGAAAACTGGAACAGAATTTCCAAAAGCTTCATTGCAGCAGAAAGGCACCAAAGCAACCTGCCTTAGATATTAATCATCTTTTTTTCCCCCCTAAAAGTTAATACAGAAGAATGTGAAGGTGGGTGAGAGGTAATAAGTAATTTAATAACTGTATATTTTTTTAGTTTTCTCCATCTGAAATTGTTCAGTTTTGTGTTCAGCTCCAATGTAACTTGGGCTCAAGATAGACCATACTGATCTATATTGAAAAATTCATTTGCAGTAGAAATTTTTGAAGCAGTCAAGCACAGTCTGCTGTCCTCAAACTGCTGAATCATTTGGTCTGTTGAACTCTGTCTTTCTAATCATAAAAATGTTTCAGTTGCTACTTTGCTTATATTACATTGAAAAATCTACATTTGCTACTGTGGAGGAGCAAGCGCTGAAAGATATAAAAAAAGATAATGACCAAACTCATTTTGCCGTTCCTCAAGAGAGGAAAGATTCTTAGCCTGAGAGAAGAGTGACAAAATTCCGTTCATAAAGCATATTTATCTTGAAATATTTGGAGGTGAATTTACTGATAAGAAGGCATACACAAATTTTATCTGTTCTACCTGAAATGTAAGAGGAGGGCCATGAGTAAATTTACTATCCTGTTACATTATCAACATGCACTACATGCATTTATATATATATTGAGCGCAATAACTGTATACATCTACTATGCATATTATTGCAATGCACTTCTCTTTGCTGTGGTCAATTTATATTTCATATATTTTACTTAGGGATTTGTTCTTGGGAGAAAAGGACTACTCAGTCCATTAGCTGATCTGAATTTATGATGATTAATTCCTTGATGTTCAGCCATGACAGGAATTACTCTGCTCTAATGAGTAATAAATGTGGATAAGTCATGTGTCCCTATAGATTTCTTAGCCAGAAATTGCATTTAGAAGAAGGCTAATTGTCTAAAATTTATCCAAATTCAATACAAATTTTATTGCCACTAATTGCCTTTCCAGGTTTTGCAGCAATAAAGATATTTAAATGTATTTGTCATAGCAGTTATGTGAGTGTGTAATGCTCAATACTAGTAGCAACTGCCATCATGTTTAGGATTTTCAACAATTTCTGTAATTCAGTACTAAATCATTATGAGTAGGAGAGTTATTTTCCATTTTTAATACCACAGCAGATCATGCCTTAAAATTTTTGTTAGTCTCTGTCATAAAATGTTTCTTTACTACTCTTGGTTTTTAGTTCTGACATGCTTTAATTACCATGGCAGTATTATAAGCAGGAGATACTGTAATCAAGTGACACCTGCTATTGCCACTAGAGTTGTGTCAGAATTATGAAGATAGACTACAATTTTCAAGTGTTTGCATGCCAAATGGTATAAATCACTCTAAGCTTGAACTATAGTACAGAAATCTTCACAGCTTTAGGCTCTGCGTGAGTATTATGCAGGGGGGGGGAAGAGATTATTATTATAGCACTAACAACACATTCAGGATTGACAGAACATATTTCTGTACCTGTGTCTGTGTTCCCAAGATGCAGCTCCCAAGGCCCTTGCAAACACTGTATTTCACATAAGTGCTATTGTTTAGGACAAATCTTTTTTGTAAAAATAAAAGCTACGATGTGCTTAAGAAAGATGGTTCCATTTAGGACATAGGATCAACGTCTGTTTGACAAGCATATTCATTGCACGGTGGAGATAATGTGGAAAACCTATCCTAGGAAGTCTGTTACAATTAGGGTCACAAATGTTCTGGAATACACTGAACTTAAACTTTATGCTCTTGAAATTATGCTTTCACTCAATTCTACTGCATATTACTGTGCACTCAAAAGAAAAAGAAAAATGAAAAAGAAAGATGAAAAAGAAAGATGACAACTTTCCACTTTGTGTTTTATGCTGCATTAAAAACATCAATGTACAAAATGCAATTAGCTCAGGGTACCATTTTTGCAACTATTTTACTATCCTCTTAAAATCAGGTTTTTGGTTTTCTCTTTGAGCTGGCAGTCTTTGACCTTGCCATAAAAATGATTGTTGCTGGACAGAACTGACCAATTTGCTGACAATTTCTTGCAGAGGTCAAAAATGAGCCAAATTTCTTGGTATTCTGACCACCTAAACCAAGGGCAAGGGAGAGAACAGGGAAGGAGTTTCTAGAAGGGACACAGCTTTTTTTTTCACAAGTTCAGGTTGCGTGTCAAGATCGCCCTTCTCTGTCTAAATTATGATTAGAGTCCATGTGGTTAAGTGAAATTGGAAACAATAGAGAACGATGACTCACAAAGCAGAGAAGAGTAGTTGTGCTGCAACCCTCACATTGCCATCCCTGTGAAAGAGGTGAGCCATCAATAGGACCTTTCCTTCCCTCTGCTAGGTGCTCATGCCCTGAGGAGTGGACACCCAAAGTTCTCATTTCCAGTGTAAGTCATTCTTTGGGCTGTCCTCTACTATACAGTTGTGACCCTATTTGGGAGTGGTGCTATCTGTACATTTATCTATTTCTGAGAAGTCATCTTTGTCCTGTACTCATAACTACTCAACTCCAAGCTTTAGGTGTAAGTAGTCTCACCATGATATTACCAAACTACATTTTTTCCTCTCTGTTGAGTGCATTGCTCAATGGGGCTTTATTCCGACCAATGGCTAAAGTTTATTTCAAAGTAGGAGACAGTTCTGACCTGGTCCTATTGAAGTAAAATGTATTTTCTCACATGCTTAAGAATTGGAGCTGCTGAATCTAGAGAATGAAAGACAGAAGTCAAGCACAATAACTGTCTTCAAATATGCAAAGGCCACTGTGAAAAGAAAGAGAAAATCCATTTGCTGTGCCTGTAACATACAGCATAAAGAGTCATAGGTTTAAATTTCCTCAAGATATAATGTGGGATATGAACAGAAGCTTAGAAATACTAATAATGGGGATGGCAATAGATATTGGCACAGAGAGGGAAGGTTGTGGGGTTGTCATCATCTGAGCATACTGCTGCAAAATTATTTTATCTTAGGGGACATAGGTAACCTCTCCAATTTTCTTTTGTATTTTTTAATATTTTTTTCTCTCTGCAGTTGGAAAAAATAACAGTTTAGAAATATCTATGCCATAAATGATACAGAAAAGTTCTTGAAATCTGGGCATTTGAGCCAAATATACACAAAGTGTCAACTTTTCCCAATATCTTAATTCCCAAAGACTTCTGATCTTTCCATTGATGAAAAATGAGGCTTTTTCAATTGGCTGATCACTGACAATGTGCAGTGAGAACATTTAGTTAAAAGTCATTGTCAAAATATCTCAATCTCAGCGATGAAAAGGCACAGGTGTGCTCTGTGTAACTGTGGGCTGAATAATAACTATCCTAGTTATAATCTATTTTTTATGCTAGCTTAGAGTTTTTCAGCCGAGGTACTTTATCAGACCACAGTTATTTCTAACAATAAGGAACTTGTAGTATTTCTAATCCTTTGGCCCTCTGCTTGCAATCTGTTCAAAACTGTGTCTCTTTTTTTAATTTATTACTGGTTTTGCTACTCTTATATTACCCTTTACTTAGGCAACTGCACTGACTACTTCTAAAGCTGAGAATCAACTTCAAAATTTTATTGTTAACATTAAAGGCTCTTCAAACCTTTTCCCCTTTCTATTTGTGAAATCTGGTTCATGTTTATGGCCCCTCTCATAATTTATGTTTGGCTTCTGACCTGTGTCTCCTCCATCCCTACCATTTGCTGTGTCAAAATATCAGGCTTCTCCTCAATTAACACTGCTATTTTGAAAGTTTTTCCCCTTTGTAGCATTCTGTGGCTGAATCTTTTGGCCTGTTTATCTTAAAAGTAAACAATTTTCTGTGGCTTTCTGTGAGAATTCTACTGAGAGACATATTTTATTACTTATTATGTCATTCTTCCTTTGTTATTTTGCTGTACTCTGATACTTAAGGGTTAGATGTTATTGAGAGAACAAAGGAGATATGTTTTTTAATACTCAGATTATGCTGTATTATCCCTAGATGTAATTGAATTCTCAATCATGACATACATGGATAAAAAATACTGTAATCCTGGAGTTGGTAATATCTTGCCATAATGCATATGATACTGAGAATTCAAGGACCAACATAAACCACAGAGGGGAAATGAAGAAAGCCTAACATAGAATTACAGACAATTATCAAGAGGAACTACCACTTCAGGAAAAAAATTAAAACAAAACACAACAAGCCTTATGTATAATCAATAAAGGTAACCACACAGCAAAAGGGAAAAAAAAATAGAAAACAAACAAACAAACAAACAAAAAACCTAAGCAAAACCCAAAACCACAAAAACCCACCACAAAACAAACAAACAAACAAACAAACAAACAAACAAACAAACACTCCCCACATTTAGTATTTAAGTGATGAAGATATACTAAAGAAAAGTTTAAACAAAATGTTAAGAAACTTTATGATTTATTTAATTCTTTTTCATCAATATCCTGGTTTTTTTCACAAACCACTTTACATTCTACCCAGCTATCATCTGAAAGTTGCAATTTACTGGGTATGAGTTCCAAGCTGGACATAGTTTTGAGCAATGGGGATTTTTGTATTTTCTACAAGAAAGTGAGCAAAAGATAATTGTTTGCTATTAAAAAAAACCTGGGACAGCTACGTGCCTCACTCATGCCTCTGCCTGCTTTGCCTGGGCTCATTCCTTGGAAATGCAACAGTCTGATGACAGGTGTCATGGTGACCTCTCCTGGTCCTCCATTTTAACTCTTTTCTGGAATTTTAAACTAGATTTGTATGGCTTTTCTTGTCTAGTTTAGTCTGGGGTTTTGTAATGTGTCATCTTGCAAAAAGTAAAATTCAATAAATAAAAGTTTAATAAAATGCTTTCAGATTGGGGGATCTTGTTCAACTTACTTTTCTCTGCCTCTTTCAACAAAATAAGTTTTTAATGGATGTTCCTCTGTGCTATTTTCAAGTTACAGACAACTCAATTTACCCTCTGCTCTGCTGTAACTCCAGTGGGACCTTTTCCCATATATTATCCTGAAGCAATTCCGTGTCTTAAAAATTCTTGGTACCTTTCTGTTCCTTGCAGGCATTTTGCACAGGGAAGAAGGATGATTCATTCTGATCTAAAAAATACTGGCCACATGTAACCAAACTAGCAAGAACAGAGCATAGCCTAACTCCTGACCCACAAGTGGAAATCGTTTGGGAAAAAGACAATTTCCCTGGGCCAAAAAATCCCTGCCTCTACTCGGATGTCAAGTAATATACTAGGTAGAACCGTGGGGTGCTGTTGGTCATGCCCAGTGTCCCATGTCCTCTCTCCCTGCACCTGCACATTGGTGCAGGCTCTTTCTGCACTGGTCCCATGAATATGAGTGCCAGTCAGGGATGAGAAAGCACGAGGTTTGCTCTTGGGGGTGTGCTTTTGTCCACTTTACATGCTCTGAGACAGCTCTGTGATGCAAAACAGGGCAAAGTCAATGGGAATCAAAAAGTTACTTGAAAATTTTTCTTCCCATCCACACTGAAATGCTAACATGAGCAATCTCAGTCTGGGGCATAGATATAACAATTTAAATAGTAATGACCAAGTTTCAGCAATAAGAAATATTTCTAAATAAATTTGATTTCCTAGCTTTCAGTGAACTTTTCTAAATTTTCTTCAATTTTGAGAAGTTTCAAGTCATGCCACAAATGAATGTATCAGTGAGCAGACTGCACATTAGAAACCCTTTGGCATCTGAACATTTAATGAAGTAATTTGGTGACACCTCTGAATCTGCTAGAATGAACTGGAACTTATGGCTGCAGCAACATCTTTCTTAAATAAGTCACTGTTCACAATTCAGACCATGAAAATAATGCAAAGTTCCTTTCTTGAAAGTGAGGCTATGATCATATGGATGTTCTCTGAAGGAAAAATCAAGTTTATTTTACATTTTCTGAAAGTGTTGATAAATCTACAGAATAGAGCAAGTATATTTAAAAGGCAAGGAACATACAAACAAAGTAATTTTTATCAGTTCATGAATTACCTTTAATAGGCAGCAATAAAGTAAATGTTTAATCTTTTTTTCCCAGTAACTTTTTCAGTAGTTTGATCTTGTTGAAGCAGTTTCAGTGCAGAACTCTTTTTTTTTTTTTTTTTTTTTTTTAATATGGAAAAATATGGAAAAATTTTGGATTAAAGCTGTAGTTCAGTTGCTCAACATTATGAGTATTTCAAGTCTCCAGTTAGGATTATACATTACATATTACAGATATTTGTCTTTTCTGAGTCTTCTGATTAAAATTGATGTATTTTGAAAAGTATTCTACTTCCTTAAGATATGAATAATACTTCTCCCATAAACCTCAGATGGACTGCACAAAACACAGAAACAACAGAAGATCGGCAGTAAATCAAAATAAATTTGCATAACTTTTGAAAACTTTGTTTCAAATCAGGACATTTATTCATCAAAACTCTTTCTATTTTGAAAATAAAATTTTTGTTCTTATTCATACTATATAAAATAATATAAACAAAATTAATATAGTGAATGAGAATTCTGGTCTCATTTAACATAATTTTCCTTTACATTCTGCAGCATAAGTAACTGAAGAAGTTGCAAGCTTGCAAAGAATATCTTAAAAATAATTCAAATACTTTGCAGTAATATGAGGCCTGATCATGACTTCCACAAGACATCTGGTCTATTATTTTGAAATACACTGTTCCGGTATGATTGGTCACATGTAGAATTCTGGCATGGTAACAGGGCTGTCAGGATTGTGACAATGAGGTTGAAACCTGTCTGTATCCCTGGGAGCTGTTTGCCTATCTGGAGTAGGTGCATGTATTCAGAAGGTTGAGCAGACACAATGATTTACATGATTTACATGATTTAGGTAAGAAATTTTTTAGCTTCATAGTGCTGACAGTGGTGCTGCAAATAAGTTTCTCCCACAGAAATTTTGTAAGAAGATGTGGTGATGGGCAAAGAAAATATCTCTGTTATTACCAGATTTAGCATGAATGGGTGGCTTTGAGTAGAAAATAGTCTCCAGTGCAACAGTTACGTAAAAACAAATACAGAGTCAAGTTGCTTGAAATGTATTCTGATTCCCTGTCATTTTCCACTTTAATCAAAAGGTGAACTAAGTACTTCACTCGAGTCTGAGGCTGCAGATAAGCCCTTGTTTTTGATAAAATCTGAGCACAATATCGAATTTGAAGCCATATTGTTTAGTGTATTTGACTGAAGCATGGCCATTGACATCATATGTGCTTATCTCTGTTCTCATTTTCTAATCTGTTCACTGAGCTATTTACTTGTTTTACAAAACTTCTAAGTTAGAATTAAATGAGGCAGGATTTTGGCCCTTCATCATGTGGCTTATGAGATGAGAAAGACAAAACAATGTTCTCTCCTGATACCCACCCCATCATCTGACACAAGGAAAATTTCCTCCAAGTCCACATTCCCAGAGGAAGGATGATGCCAAAGGCTGTCAGGAGAAATGCCAAACCATAATTGCTTATTCCTGCGCACTCTAGGGAGCTGTGGAGGTGTAGGGACTGTGGGGCAGCACACAGCACCTGCCAAATCCTTGGTGATCTTCAATTAAAGACACTACTACATACATTAAATCTTCCACAGTTACCCATATGCACATCTCTGCAGCCACTGAGAGTT
Source organism: Tachycineta bicolor (assembly GCA_025960845.1). Lineage (NCBI taxonomy): Eukaryota > Metazoa > Chordata > Aves > Passeriformes > Hirundinidae > Tachycineta > Tachycineta bicolor. Next base: position 2,263,862 of record JANEHK010000031.1, on the reverse strand, counting down.
TGGTCTTGATAAAGGCTCAAAGATAGATGTTGGATGCTCAGTGATACGTGGGATCTTTCCTGACACACGGTGGACAGCAGGTTGGCATGCTTCCCAGTGAACCCCAGTTACAGCCCCGTTATCCACTTCCTTACTGTAGTTCAATGGTTTCATTTGTGATTCTGGAAGGAGATTTGTATAACTGCTGAAGCAATGATTCCTACGAATGAAAGATAATATAGATAATAACATGACCTGCTTTCTTTCTACAATGTGCAAAGATGCTAAAGGAGTGTTGTGACCATGCGTCCTACATTCTATAGGATCTATCAGTGTCTATAGAGAGTCCTTCCTCCTGGCCATGCCATTATAGCAACCTTCTCAGTGTTTAGTACTGAAATGGTTGACTTGCTTGCTTAAAATTGAGAATTTTTTTTTTTTTTCTTCCATATGTACAAGAATGTCCAGTAGCTTAGAAAATGTTATTGCCATCTGAGATTAGAAAGATAAGTGTCTAGAAATGTGTGGATGCTTTTAAAATAAATATTTTTATTTTATGGAATGCTCTCCTGTGTTTAAGAAATATATATATTCTGGTACGGTGCATGTTAATTTGCTGTCTTTGATCTGAGGCCTTTGAACAGCAGTCCACAGAATGCAGAAATTCTGGCTTGGAATGAGAGTCCTTGTTGCATGGGAAGATAATAATGAACCTTGTTACACCCACAATTGCTATCACCAATGGAAAAGAGCTTGGCTGGGGAGCTGAATCGTGGTTGATGCGCCCCCAAGATTTCTGATTGCAATAATGGCAATGGCTCCAGGTGACTGTTAGAAGCTGGCACAAATTAAAGAAACATTTCATCTTCAGAATCAACTGCTTGCAGCAAAGTGGTGTAGAAGAGCATGTGCTTTCAACTGCGTTGGGCCTTATCATTGATAATTAAATATTTCTCACTTCAACCAGATAACAGGCTGTTATCTTCCTGACTCTGCAGACAGTTTCATTTGGTAACTCAGAGGGGTGAACAGTTGCATTAGAAAAGGAAGATAATGAATTAAAATTCTGATGATTTAGAAGTTACCATTTGCTGTTCCAGAAGTGCTCTACCTGAAACGAGCAAGTGGATGTTATCCCCAGTTTGCAGTTCCAAATTTCTGCTAACAGATAAGATGGATTAAAACCACTTTTACTTATATTTCAGACCCTCCATTTTCTCTTTCGGTTCATAGTATAGTCATGATGTAGGTAAAAAAAAAATCCCCTATCATATCACAGCATATACTATAATATATCCATTTTTACAGCATAAAAATCTTGTTAAAAAAACCCACGTGCATAATATATGGACTCCAGTTGAAAGTGTGGCCCTGGGCAGCTCAGAGTAAAAGGCAGATGGGGGAGATAGAAGGTGAAAGAGTTAAAGTCTTTAGTCCAGGCTTTTTTAACCGAGTCGGAAATGAGGCTTTGCAGCCTTCACCTCCCTCACACATAGGAGTCTGTTTCCACAGAAAACAGAAGGAAAGAGATCGAGTGTGTCACTTACTGCACACCCAGCAAGAAATAGGAGATTGTGTCTGAAAGAGGCTGTTCTGCTCCTCTGTGAAGCCTCTCTGAGTCATGATGTACAGAAAGGAATAGATTTTCTGGAAAAACAGTATTTTCCAGGTAACTCCATGGAAGTCTTTCACCTGGGTGTTGCCTCCATGCATTAAAATGAAATTTAAGTGCCAGGAAATGGTATGGTTTGGAGAAAGTAGAGGAAGGCTTTCAATTTTAAATAAAATTCTATCCTGAAGAGTCCATCAGAATTAGTCCATACTCCCCAACAAAACAAATATTATGATTCTATTTTTCATCCTTTGTAATTTCTGAATAGTTTAATGGCTGTTAGTGAAGTGAATATAGACAACTTGCTTTGCCTAGTACCTTTTAGTAACAATGCTTACAAAAATCCCAAAAGTGTCACAACTGAATTAATTTAAAAAATACTGAATTCCTGTGAACATTTTTGTTGAGAATTATATGCCAGAGACACACACATAATTTATTGATGATCCACAGTAACTTTTTATGTGGTTAATTTAGCCTGTGGTTCTTACCTAAGCCCTGAGATGACCTTATATTTGCCATGTGTAAGTACAGACTGCTGACATATGGTGACTGAACCTATCATGGCTTCAGTTTGATTTAGTTTACTTCCCTTTGGGGGTGAAGTAACCTAACTGAACTACTACCACCTTAGGTGCATGCTCACATATTATCTCAGTTCAGCTAATATATTTTAATGTGATTTTACTTATTTTATAAATTCAGACTAATACTTTCCAGATGTTTCCATATAGACAACTCTTAAATAAAACTGAATCTTATGTTCCATATAGTTCTGGGGGTTTTTCCTGTGTTGTTGGGTTTTTTTTCAAAATTCTGTCTTTGTATTTCCTCTTTCCAAATGTGGAGGGCTTCTTTGTCACTGCATAAGGTTTTACTCCTTACATAAATTACCCAGCTGTCCATATTTCTCTTTTATCTTGAATAAGCATGGCATACAGTTCCTGCTAGTCTTGAATTAGTGTAAAAAACAAAGGTTATACTGTTAAATTGTAATATTTTTGTAAATGTTCTAGATAAGCCTGTGCCAGGCTCATCTTTGTGTAATCTGCAGTGTATATACTGCTCAGTTTAGTTATCTGGGGAAAATATCTTTTATTTTAGAACTGTTCTCCTGTAGCACTTGCTAGCTTTTCGTATTTGTGCTTGTGATCAATAAACACATTATCTTGTACATCACAGATCCCTCATACACTTTAATACATATGTGTATAAGGTTGTATGTAACAAATCATAGAAATTAATTCAGATTTTAGGTAAAAAAATTTAGTGTATACTAACAGATGCTCTATCACATGTTAAATTTCTTTTCCTATGCTCACACACTTTGTCAATATATCATGAAACTTTCTTTTTCTTGTAATGTTATTTCTTACCTCCCTTTTAAAAATGTCCAATTTTTTTTTTTTTAATATCTCTAAGGACTGCAGCTAGAGAAAATACTGACTGCTGCTTGATGAAATTAAAGATTGTTAAAAAAAGAAAAAAATATCAAGAATGAGCAAAATAAATTATGAATGCTAATCACAGTTCTACAATTTTTCATATTTTTCCTCATATTCTAGATGCAAGCTCAGATTTTTTTTTGGTAAGTCTCATTGTAGCCACTACATATATATACATATATATATTTATATAAACAAATTAATAACACTGCTGTTCAGAATCAAATTGTCCCAGTGAGTTTGAGGTCCTAATACATTTCACAAACTTCTCCACCTCTAATATCCACCAGTACAAAGCTGCCTGTGCTTAAAATGTTGGAGAAGTGAGTCTGCTCGACAGGCTCAGAGGGAACAAGCACCCGCACTGACACCCTGCACACTCCTGTGTGCTCTCAAGGGCACTCCAGCACTGATGAGTCTCCCAGGGGTCTTCAAGCACTGGTAATTTGCCCAGTCACTTGAGGCTGACGCAGAGCTACCTGCTTGACACGTCTGTGGGACAAATGCACTTCAGAGACTGTACAAAATAGCAAGAAACACATTTATTAGCCATGCCCTAGCCCATATGTATAGCACTAGAGAGGTATATATGCCAGCTTAAAGATGAAATAAAAGAAAAAAATTATTTTGTCACTTAATTGCAAGGATAGTGTCAAAAGATTCTAGAAATAAACTAGGTGTGAAAGGAAAGTCCCAAATTGCAAGCGGAGAAATGACAAGGACCTCCATTTTCCTGACAACTTCCTTGGGGAAAGGGAATTGTTCTAAGGATGGGTTAGGCAGAGCTGACAGCTTGTCTGACTGATTTGTGCAAAGCACAGTGCCTCATTCTTCTTGATTTTCTCTCTCTATATATTTTTTTTTCTCAGTAAAGTAATTAGCAAAAGTGGTTATTTCCATATAGAAGTGGTCAGATGATTTAAAAGAAAAGGAAGGAAGAAATTCTCATTTTAAAAGCAAGACATCAAGTACAGCTAGCAGAATATGGAGTAAATTCATCCCTAAAAAATACAATTTTGTAGTTAATGCTAGCCCAAAAACTAGTTTGTTTATTCGAATCTATTATCTTGTCATATTTATTTTCTTCCCTGAATACTTAGCAAAGCTTACCAGAATTGAACTCTGGGATTTCAGTGTGCATTTTAATCAAGTAATTAACTGAAAATAAAACATGGAAATTCAAAGTTTGTTTATTTTTCTGTTAAAAACCCCCAGTTTACTTTGAAGTTAATTTGTCGTATGTAGTGATTTATAGCAAGGTTTGAGACAGTAGACATAACACAGTAACTGCCTGTAACATCCTGACAAAAACTTTTGATTGTAACGTATGGGCATGGGCATTGCACTGTGCTAGTTTCTGAATCTGGAATGTTTGCAGGACTGTATGTACAAATACCTCATTAAGTTTGTTCCGCAAATGAGTACATTTGAAAACAATTCTGATCTTGCTGAAAACTCAGATTCATGGTGGTATTTTCTGTGAGTCCTTGACTTTGGAACTTGATTCTTCCATTGATCCCAAAACTTAGCTGGCCCTAGGTCACTCTCCAAGACAAATTTACTGCCTCCTTCTGTCTGAAGGAATCCCTGAGGAGAGAGTTGGAGTCTGTACTTCCATTGTGAAGGATTGCTGGGTTAATATAAGATTTCACAGATTTTTGCAGTTTAAATATATAAATCTAAGAGCTCAGTAGCTCATTTTACAAATCAATAAAATATAATTTTTTAAAAAATTATTTTTTAGTAAGCCTTGACTTACTGTCAGCTGCTTGGAGTGATCTGACAAGTGGTTGTAATTTATTTTCTCTTTAGTTACTCTCTCGCTGAATTCTTCTTAGTCTCTTATTAGCAGGATACAACTCTTCTTTTTAATGATTCAATCTAATAGCATTTTGTTTGCTTGTGCTGTAGGCTATGTGTTCTTCAATGAAAAGAGATTTGTAACTTCTATACAGAGCTAATTGGATTTCTTGATTATCTCATTGAAGCTAACCAAAATGACCTTCCCATGAAGTGGAAACCTGAAAGATTTTCGTTCAGAAATAATAGTCTTTTCTTCCTGATAACTATTTATTGTTTCAAGTTGGCTAAATCTTTCTTTTTTGTTTGTTTGTTTTGTTTTGTTTTGTTTTTTGTTTTGTTTTGTTTTGTTTTATCCCTGAAGGGTATCCGCCTTCTAGTCATAGTTACATCTCTACAGACACACTTTCAAAAAATGCAAGTATTTCTGGACTATAAGTCATCTGTAACAAAAGGTAAGATCTTGAGTATATGAAGCAAACTTTTTAAGAGGATTTTCTCCTAGAAGGCTTGTTGCAAAAAGCTGGTTAAACAAGTCTCACACAACATTTATAAACAAGAAAGTATTACCAGTTAATGTAGTAGATGACATGAGACACGGGAAAAAGCAGAGAAGGGGATTTTTGGAAATATTTGCATTGGTAAGTTTACATAGAAATTAATTATTGAGTTAAGTATATATACAGCCACATCATTTTGGTGGTCCCATCATACATGACTGTAACACAATTATAATTAGGAAAAGCATATTCCATTAGGTTGCTTAAACCTGAACCATTAAAAAAAAATCAGAAACCCTCCCATCCACCTCTGTAATTCTGATGACAATATTTTACTTAATTTTTCATTAAACTTTTCCTGCAATGCTTTTATGTTACTTGTTTAATGCAGCTTTTTCAAGTTCCACAGTGAAAGAGTCCTTCAAATTTATTGTCAAATGTACTCATCCACATGAATATGTTCCTCAGAACAGGTTGACCTTTATTGCTTTCAAGACTGTCAGGAATGGTCTGAAAAACAACTTAAATGAACACGTAATTTTAGCAGTCTGTTCACACGCTTGGATTGTGTGGCTCTGTGAATAGCTGATAAATACAGAGATCACCAGCTGAGCTGTGCTGACATATCCCAGGAAGGAGGTGACCTCGTAGCATCGCAGGCCTGAGCTGTTGGTAGTTGCTTCCAGACTGTGCTCAGGGTCCCGGTGCCCCTAACACTGTCCAGAGAACAGACCCCAGATCCTTGTCCACCAGACCCTAACACTTTTGGTGCTTTTTCTTTGCAAAGAAGCTTAACCTTTATATCCATGGACAATTTGAAAATTGGAGAACAAAGGGGAGAGAGAGTACATATAATGCGTTATATCTATTGTTTATTGCAAGAAGGCACCTAGGTATTTACAGGAAATTCCAATTACCAACCATGCTTTGAACATTTCTGCACATATATATCAGCAATATATGTTCTGCATACTGGAAAACTCCATGTCTTGTATTTTTTCTTTTTGCAACATGGGCTGAAAAAACCTACTTAGTGACAGATTTTTTATTTTTTTTTTCCCCCACAAAAATCCTATTTAACACTATATTTATATGTGGTATTCACCAACTATGATGAATATGGGTATTCACGAACTGCATAAGATATAGGTGAAAAAACACAATGAAAATATATGAAGTGACCAGCACTCTTCAATAAGACAATCTGAATATTTTAAGCTTCTTCTGATACAGGTATCACATAATTTTAAGGTATGAGGGAAGGAATTAATCTTGCTTTTAACCACCTGTATTTGTACTTTCTTTGCCATAGATATGTTTATTATTTTTAATTACATGACTGTACCATTCCTTGAGACCTTTAAATTAATTCCATTTTTCTATCCCATTTTGTAATTTAGTGAACTGTTATTGATTACAGAAAGATTTTCTTGGCATCATCTTTTATTCAGGCATCCAAATATCAACTAAACTGGCACCTTCATGTGGAAACATGCCCCTCTTTCAAATATATTGGAGTGGAAAAGAAACAGTCTTTTATTATTTAACTGATTATACACATTCTACAATACTTGTTTACAAATATTGGTTTTGTTTCTATTGCTATTTTGCATTCTGAATCTCTCCTTTTCCAGGTTTCCATAGCAACTCTTGTACAGCTTGATCATTAGAAAGAAATTCGCTTTAATTGATCTCCTAATGTATAGCTTAATAGTAACTGTTAAGCAGTCTTTTGTTTCCAGGTCATATTTAAGGTTCATACATTTGCATAAAAACATCTCATTAGCTCAAACCAATCATTATTAGTAATTGTCTTCCTTTAGTTTTTTAATGACTAAATCCTTCATTGAGGTTTTACAAATAGCAAATATTTATAGCTTGTAGAAAAGACTTTCTCAGTGAGCCTGGATGCTTTGTTTCTGTGAGCTGCAAGAAAATTACAGAGCTTCAAAATTTTGATCCTATAATACAAAAAGAAGGTGCCTTTTTCTCCAACTGAAGTTTAAATAGACCATTCTAGCTACAGGCTAGAGGCAATACTTAACAGCAGACTGGCAATATAGTACAAGCTTGTACAAATATGAATATTGATGTAAAAAATGCCCAAGACACAGCAAATTTCCCCACCACCACTGGCACCATGAAAGATGTGAAATTCTTGCACTAAATTGTGTTGCCCATGGCATCCTGAAACAAAGTGAAGATATGTAAAAGTAAGTGCAATTGAATGAAGGTACTAATTTTTCTTGACAGTGAAGCAACAAATTTGATATCTATGATTGCCACACGAAGACGTAAATACAACCTTTTGCTCCTAAGCACACGAAATTGTGATCTATATAGGTATGAAATAAATTTTACTGAAGATCCACTGCGTATATGTACCTCTGCAAATATGCAGCTTACTTAATCTTCTTGTGTATGCAAGAACTGAAGCATTATTTTGGATAAACTGAAAATAAAATATTTTCCAGTAAAAAGAACTGGGGGGTAACAACTTTCAGGAGTGCAATGATACTTTATTTTTACCTGTTCTTCTATACCAGGTTTCATATCCCACTCTAAAAGCAGTTAATATTGAAAGAATAATTTAAAATAATATCATCAGGCCAAAATGCATAAATATAGGTCACACCACCATGCTAAGCTCCAGAAAATGTAATTAGCATGTGTAACCTTTTCTTCTTTTCCCCTTTTCTTTTTTTTTCCCTCTGGCATCCTTGACCCCTGTGTGTCTTTATAGAAACTCTAATAGCATTAACATTATGCCATGATTAAAAAGTTAGACAGCACAACAATGCTGCTTGACAAGATATTTTTACAATCCTTTTTGATGTCATTCTGTTGAGATTGAATGTCCTTTGAACTCTTGCAAATTAAGTGGATGTTCATTGGATGTGTTCTCATACCGGATCTCTTTGTGTTATCTGTTAGGTCTCTTCTGCTGTTTGCAATGAAGGATTGGTTTGCATTTATCCTAGCATCCATAATTTTTAAAAATAGTAATTATTCATGCATGACATGGATTTCAGAATTGGGTTTAAAACCTGGATTCACTATCATTTTTCAATATGTTGAATGTATGTTTTGAAAAAATTGTATGAGGTCTATGCAATCCAAGCTGATAAAAATTGTGTGAGCTTCTGTTTCCTGAACTGTTTTCATCAATTGACATCAGAGTTTAACCATAAACAGGAACCCAGTCCCCAGCATACTGGCAGTGTAATGTCATTACTGGTTGTATCATATTTTGTGTCATATTATACAGGCATAACAATAAAAAAGAGACTGAAAAGTTCTGTGTAAATTAAAAACACATTGTCTAGAAGAACTAAAGCTTTTAATAGGGTAAAAAAAGGCATTATCATAGCATGAATTTTCCTTTCCCTATCAAGGCACAGTATTAAGTGAACCATGGTGTATATTTTCAGCTAGAAGGAAAAACTAATGAATTTTTCCCTAAATGTCACTGTTTTTTTAAGTATAGTATGATGAATAAGAATAATCAATAGTGCAAACCCCCATTCATCTAAAAGGAAAAAAGAAAAAAAGAAAAAAAAAAAGGAAAAAAGAAAAAAAAAACACCAAAAAACAAAAAGCAAAAGCAAACAACAGCAACAACAATAAAAACAAAGACAAAAAACAAATGGAATTTCTGAAGGATGTCACAGGGAGAGATGCCATGGAGTGCTTAACATTTTAACAGGTTCCAGTGAGTCAAGAAGCATCAACCAGGATTAAAGTAGACAATACATGAACCAAGAATTCCAGTGACATTTAGATTTATGAATCCAGAACAGGAACACTGTAGTTACTCCACAATAAGGTTTTCATTTTTAAGAAAAAGATGTGAGGATTGAAACAGAAGCTGAAAAGGCTGATAGAAAGAAGTAAACTCAAGTTAGGTTATGATGACTGTACTGTTTCACTTTGACATGCCATTAGGGGCAGGAAAAGTCCAAGTAATGGCAACAACAGGTGTGCAAAAGGATGAAAATGGGAAAATGTGGAAATTCAAAGTAGCATAACAAACTGAAGGGAGACAGAAGGGAAGATGTTAAATGTATATAGCTGCAATGGCTATTTTTGCTATTAAGTGGATGAGAAATGGATTTAGTTATTGGTTAACTTATGCAGAATACTAGAGAGCAGGAACTCTCAGAAAAAAAATACACTAGTTCTTTAATGAAAATATTTTATTATGATCAAAAAGTATCTTGCTAACAGAATGTTATTAACCATTCAACAAACAAGATTTATGTTGTCCTCTCTTGGTTAGGGTTTGTGCATCAGGACACCATTTTCAACCTGTGAGCTCAGGCTGTTGTGTTTTTTTTCCTTCCCTGAATCAGTTGCCTATTGGTACAAAATATAAAATATCTTACCTGTTGTCGCTGTTGTTTGTGATATCTTGTGCTTTTCCAGTGCACAATTCATCCTCTGAATTGTAGACAGACCTAACTTGGACTTTTTTCAACACTCATCAGTTTAAGTGCCTCACAAAGTTTAGTGGCTTAATTTGTCAGGTGAAAAGCTATTACTTCCATTGTGCAAATGCTAAGCTAAGGACCAAAGAATTATTTTCTCAGAGAGATATCTATTTCTTGGAAGCTGAATACAGATTAGAGTGAAGAATGTTGATTTCAAGATCTGAAAGAGCAATCTGTAGTGGGCACAGATTTTTCTTTTTCTCTGTCAATTTTCTTCTGCATTATACCTTCTGTTTTACCTGCTCCAAGCAATCCCTCCTCCACTTTTTCCTCTTTATTTTAATATTGCCTCTTCCCTGTAATCTCATTCACTTTTATAATCTCTCCTGTTCAGCATTTCTCAGTCTTCACATTTCTCTTAAAACTTCCTTACTCACTGAATTTTCTCTGAGCCTAGTTTCACCATTGAAATGCCCTTTTCCATAGTACCCCTCACACCGCTGTGCTTTGCACAGGTAGCTGGAAGAGTGTTGATAATGGAGCAGTGTTTTGACTACTGCTGAGCAATGCTGTCCCTCTGACATTCCTTCCCCCATCAAAGGGGATGGGAGTGGGCAAGATCCTGGGAGGGGACACAGCCAGACCAGCTGGCCAAAGGGATATTCTGTACTGTGTGACATCAGCTCAGATGCAAAAGCTAAAGGAGAGGGGAGGAATGAGGGGGACATTTGTTATCTCACAATGTTTGCTTTCCAGAGCATCCACTCTACATGCCAAGGCCCTGTGTCCCTGCGTCCTGGGAAGCGTCTGAATATCACTGATGGGAAGTACAGATTAACTTTTCCCTTTTCCTTTTTTTTTTTTTTTTTTTTTTTTTGTTCCTTTAATAAACTGTCTTATCTCAACCTATGAGCGGTTTTCCATCTTAATCTCTCTCCACTGTCCCACTGGGAAAGGGAGGGATAGAGTGGTTTGGGGAGCACCTGGCATCCTGCCAAGGTCAAACCCCTACAGGCCCCTGAGGACAAAGAGGAGGACATGAGTGATCCAGAGCAGGAATTTTCAAGGACTATGCTACTTCTAGCAGTAAGAGCAAAGCTCACCCCGCCCCGACTCTGTGCACACCCAGTCACCCATAAAACATTTGAAGATCCATGGCATAGAGAAGGGAAAACATGTTCTCCAGGGGGAAAATCCAAGTAGACAGCTCTGTGGAGTCTACTGGGATCACAGATGAAAATGGATAGCAAACAGTCTTTGTTTTGGTGACCCAAGTGGGGAGAGACACTCATTTGCCCGTCTGAATTGTCTTCCAAAGGGGTGTTAACCAAAATTCCTGAGATTAATAAATCTTGGATCTCCTTTTAAAGATAAAACATGCAGGAACAAATAAGAAATTATAAATTTATTTTCATAATATTTGCTTAGGATTATAGTTAGATAAAGTTATGGTCTACAAATATTGAGATTTATGTGAGTGAGCTGTGGAACACTTGGGAATGGATACAGCTAACAAGTTGTATCTAAGCTTCTCTAAGTAAGTTGTGGCATAGCAAGAATGATCCATTAATTATATAGAGCCAGAAGAGTGTCTTTCTTGCCAATTTCTTCTCAATCCAGTGGGAGAACTATGTTTTAGGGAAAAGCTGGTATTCCTGAATAGTTCTAATACTGAGCTTTGCTTTCTTAACAATATACACTCTGAAGTCCCAGCCTCTGGGATGGAAGTTGCAATCCACATAGCCAGTTTATACATACATTAAAAACTGTCACAACAAAAGGGAGAAGGAAATCTCAGTGGAGGTTATCACTAATCACTATCGCTTATCACTAATCCTTCCTGTGAAAAGTCTTTGGGCATCCTGCCCCCACACAACTCAGTTACATTGCAACTTGTTCTCTTAGTCTCCCTACTTTTCAGTGTTTTGAAACAGCTATTACTACATGAACAAATTAAAAGGGGATTACTATTTTCCACAAATGGATGTGATCTCTGTGATACCATCCAAACTGAGGCTGAAGAATGGATCTGCTTTATTCATCGGGCAGTAAAATATGACTCAGTTACAAAACAATCACACCTTCATGGTGTGAGTATTTGTGGGGATAAAGTACAGCTATCAAAGTGTGACACTCAGTCATCTCGTAGGTTGCTCCTTTCTCCATCATCCTGCAGAAATTCAGGGTATTTTCTTAAATCACAGGAATGAGAGAATAGAGTAACAGAAGCACATGAGAGAGCTATTCGCACAAAAATTTGAAAGAGAACCTTTAGGAAGTGTTATACTTGATGAATTAATATCTAGACAAAATAAGTAATGACAATGCGATCAATAGCTAAAACTTTCCTTGGCGCATAGCTGCATGGACAATGGGAGAGAATGGGAGAATGTGTACAATGCTATAATAATCTTAATAAATAAATATTTATTCCAAGAAGTGCTGACTTGATGTAGTGACTTCCTCAGCTTTCTACAGAACCTAGATCTTCCCATTTCCTGTTTCTCAAAATAAAGTTTTAATAGCTGTAGTTTGATTTTAAGATAGACTGGAATTACATTCAATTTTCTTCATCTTTCTTTCTGAATTTCAGAAAAAACTGCAGATTTGAAGACCCAGAAATAGCATATAGTTCCTGTCAGATAAGAGAGAAAAGAGAATATTCAAAGGATCATACCAAAACATGAAATTTGTATGAAACATGTTATAATGCATAAAACTACTTTTGCAAAGCTTAACAGTGCAGAAAACGAAAGACTAAGACACACTTTAATACTCACTATCATAATGAATTTGACATGCATATAGTTAATTTCATTCAAATTACTGCCTAAAATAATGAAAAAATATATAAATAAAGGAAATAAATGTCTTACTTAGATACAAAAATAAATATGTAAATTCTTGATTATCTTGAATGAGAGCAAATTAACAACTTGAAAAAAAATAAATGTTTATTCAAGCTAACATTAAAAAAATGAAAAAACAAATATATTGAGAAGTAATTTTTAGAGCTGGAAAATATCAAAAGGGGGAAAAAGAAAAGAAGAAAGAATAGTTAGAAGCTTTTAAAGTATCATAATTATAAATTGCAATTTAGAGTGTAATATGACAGTTCTGAAAGATTGAATGAGAACAAAAATGAGTATAAAAGAGGAAGGATGTTGGGAAAGAGTCAGTGATCACAGAAAATGCCACAGTGAGAATTTGAAAATGAGAGAACAAATGAATCAGAAGACTAAAGTAAACAAACAAAAAAAAAAAAAGGTGAGAGATGTCAATGAATGCAAGGCATTTCCTGTAAGGTTTTGGACACATTGATACTGCTTAAGAGAACAGCTTAGAAGACCACAGCATTTAAAAGCCAAGACTGAAAATACCAAATGCATCCAAAATATATTTTTAAAAACACATTAAATACCTTGTATGTTATGCAAGAAATATAAGTGAATTATCATTTTATATATATTCTATATTTCTTCCATACTTCTATGTCCTATATATTATTCTTCTATACTATTTCAGTAAACAAAAGATAGTTTGTGGTGAAAACAGTTCACAATCATAGATTTTAAAGTCAAAAAAACTTCTTAGACTTAATAGACTAATTAACTGTGAGGCATAATATTTGCGATCCTAAAGCTGCAGAAAAGCACATCTTCAGCCCTGTGTTTAGTCTGATAACTCAGAAGGTCATCCAGTAGCCTCATAGGGTTGGATTTGCAGAGCATTGGAATATTGCAAAAATCAATAACTTAAATAGTTATGTAGTATTTAACTTATGGTATGTTTTATTGCCTGAAAAGTCCTAAATATTTACCAGTTAGACTGAAAACTGGTGCATTGTCTTCTGTGCAAAACCTTTTGAGGGAAATAAATGGAGAACTATGTCTTGACACAGCCTGACTTAATGACATCTGATTAAATAGAAAACTTTTAGAACAGAAAAGATGTTGACTGGGATTCGTTGCTACTGGTTATAAAGAAATTAGTTCACCTCATGGGGAGCACAATTCAGGTAAAACAAAAATATTAGACTGACAAAAAAAATTTTTAAATTATGTTGGGGGTTAAGTTTTCCTGTGGAATTTTTCTCTCACACAAGTTGCTAGGAGACTAAATATTGATAGTTAAAGGGTGCTTAACCCGTACAAAAGAAGTGGATCACTTAGTTTAGAGGGAGGAAAAGGCTCCCGGGAGCTGAGGGTGGTGGTTCTTTTCGGCTCTCGGTTTTCCGGGGAGGACGGTCGGGTGACTGGTGGCTGCGTGGATTCCACTGTTAATGGAGGGTCTGGTCCTGGGAATTCTGTCATCTGTTGGAGCACCCAGGAATTGAGAGCCCCTCGCCTGCCCTGCTGGATGTGGGTCAGCCCCGGTCCAGCTGTCGCAGCTTCTCCAGCACTGCTCACTTCACCTGCCGGGACACCCCCTGCCTGCTGGGACACCCCACCGCTTCCAGCCATCAGCCCCGGAGTTTCCACCGTTTTGGCTGGGTGCTCTCAGGGTCCCAAGAGATCAGACTGCCCGGGACTTGTGAGACAAAGTCCCTCGGGGTTCTTGGTTCTGTTTATTATTATTATAATTGCTGTTGTCGTTTGTCTGTCCTGTTATATGTACTAGTAAAGGACTGTTGTTCCTTTCCTCATAGCTCTGACTGAAAAGGTTTTTTTAATCTTCCAAATTATAATAACACAGAGGGAAGGGATTGGAATTCCCCATTCCTAGAGAGGTTTGCCTCTCCCCTAGCACATACCTGTCTTTTCAAACCAAGATACAATGAAATGTTCAAGATGTAATATTTAAGCAATGCAAGGAGTCCTTCCCACCTTGAAGGGTTTTGCATAATTCTATGCAGTCCCAGATCAGCAACATGTTTTTAGGTCAGGATTAAATAAATTGAATCCAAAATAAAGATATAACACTGATTCTGTTCAATTAAAGCCTTCAGAGCTGAGTTTTTGCCTAAAGTAAGCTCTTATTTTTCTTGTCTGAAAACATTATGAAAAACACCTAAAAATAATGTATTTTCAGGTATGGGTAGATGATTAGAGTAAATTATCAAAGTGAAAAACAATTTTGCAGCAATCCAAAACCATAGGTAATTTTTCCTGTATTTGCTATATATGATCAAAACCTTTGTAAGTCATTTACAGAATATAGTAAGGGCAAAAGCTGGATTTAGGAACATTTAGGAAACATTGAATCTCTATGTAAAAAATGTAAGCCAAAATTTTACTCATAATACGAGGAATTAATCGAATTTGTTCAGCATTCATGTACTAAAGGTCTATTGTTGTTAAACTGCAAGTGAAACGTAAATATATGTATAATAAAAATCCATAATGTCATTGGAAATATGAATGTGCCATTGAATCTCATCTAGCAAGGTTTTTGATTGACAGCTCAGGCCAGAGTTACCAATCTGAAACAAAAGAAGAAGGAGAAGAAAGAAAATCTAGACTGATGGAGCAATCTTGCCCCTATTCAAGTCAAAGTAACACTCTCATTCAAGCATGATCAGGCTCCCTTTGTGCTCTGTACTAAGTATATAGGACTCACCATCTTAGTGCAACAGGGCTTGCCTGAGGGGAAGGTGAAATTTAAAATTTCTCTTAGTCATTAGACTTAAGATGATCACCAACATAATCATTATGATTGTGTTTATATTATCAGTACAAGGGACTTTAGCAAAAATTAACAGTTCAAAACCTGAAGACCTTTATTTTTCCTGAAATTTTTGAAATTACAAAGTGAATTTAGTTTTCTTGCATTTTAAGTCTTTTGGTACTTATTTTACTGATATCTTTATATCTTAGTACCACTTGTAATGTAACAGATGAAATTTTTTTTTTTTTTTTTTTTTTTTTTTTTTTTTTTTTTTTTTTTTTTACTCAGATATTTACTGGGGGTCTATGTAAACAACATTTTACCAATTAAGTATTGTGGTTTTTTAGTTTTCTTAACAGCTCCATATTTCTTTCCAGCAGAAGTCTAGCTGTAATAGGTGTACATTCTTACAAAAAATTTAAAAATAAGTGGAATTAATGGATTCACATATCTAGGTGTGTTGCATTTGCATAGCAAGAGCTTGTTAGCAGGGAGGCTCAGAGAGGGTTTCTGGGAGAAAGTGCCAGGAGTTGTCTCTGTGTTGGCCAGGGCAGGTGCCAGCCAGTTCTGAGAAGGACTTGCCCAAGGCTGAGCACATTGGTGGCTCTTCTTCAGGGAGGAGAAAAAAAAATATCCTGCTGTACAAGTACAGCCAAGATCAAGGGGTGAGGACGTATGGGATGCACACTCACAGTCAGTGAAGGAGGAACACGAGGTGCTCCAGCTGCTGGAGCAGAGCTTCCCCCACGAGATCACGGTGGGGCAGCTGTGTCCCTGCAGCCCATGGAGGTCATGGTGGAGCAGAGATCCACTAGCAGCTCACAGAGGAGAGCCAGGGTAGAGAGGCAGACATTCTGGAAGGACATGTGACACTGTGGACACTGGAGCACAGCTCACACTGGAGCAGGCGTGACAGGACCTGTGGACACTGTGGCCTCCTGGAGAGAGGAGCCCACACTGGAACCGGTTTGCTGGAGAGATCTGTGACCCTGTGACTGACCCATGCTGGGATGAAGAACTGTAGCCCATGGCAAGGACTTACATTTGGGAAGTTCATGGATTACTGCCTTCTGTGCTAGGGACCTCATGCTGGAGCAGGAGAAGGAGCCCTTCCCTGAGAAGGAAGGAGCAGCAGAGACAACATGTGATGATCATAATTCCCATTCCCTGTCCCCTGTACATTCTGAGGAAGAAAATAATGAACAATATTGAGTCCAGGAAGAAAGGAGGGGTGGGAGGAAGGTGTTTTAATATTTAGTTTTTGTTTCTCACTATTCCACTCAAACTTGATTGGTAATACATTCAGTTAATTTCCCCAATTCATGTCTGTTTTCCCCATGACTTTAATTGATGAGGGATGTCTCCATGTCCTTTTCTCAACCAATGAGCCTTTCACAACAACCTCTTTCTTCTGTCCAGCTGAGGAGGAGAGTGATAGAGGGGTTTTGGTGGGCAGCTGGCCTCTAAACAAGGTCAATCTCTCACACTTCGAATGGAAAGATGTGTCTAAAACCAGAATATGGGAAAGTTCTCTCCTTTCTGCATTCTAGTATTGGAAAAAAATTGCAGTTCACTCATACCCCTTAGAAATTAGTTGAGAACATACCTGATAAATATTGCAATCCCTGTCAGTGTTTCTTGCAATGTTTTTAATTCTGCTTCAGGCATGCACAGAATGATTACAGTTTGCACATCTATTCTTGTTTAAATTAACTAACTACAAAAAAATAAATAAAAAGTGGCATGTGTCCTGATTACTCTGACCCAGTCAATATGCTCAGAATGCAGTTAAAACAATTTATATTTAAGATGTGTTTGCTTCTGTTAATATAACAGAAAGGCTCAAGAGGGTGTTTAGTTCAGGGTTAACTCCCATCTTTACAAGTTTCTCAGTCTTATTACTGCCATCCCAGCAGTGCTATAGCTTGCCCCAATGAAACAGAGCTTTTGCAGACAGCAGTTTAGGGCTGCCTGCAGCAGCAAACATGCAAATGAAGCACTGGACTTTTTCCACTCTCCACTCTTACAGCTTTTAGTCTTTCAGGTAATGAAATAATCCTAACAGAATTTAAATCTCTCCTTTTGGACAAGTGTGCATACAGTTCTCTTCCTTTTTTTTTTCTTCTTCTTCGTGTTTTTTGTCACTTTTTTTTCATAACCATTTTTTTTGGCCTTGTTGCAATGTTGCAACTGCTTCAGGAAGAGATGAAGGGCTTCAGTTTCTCCCGTCTAACTAGGCTGAGGAATTCATTGTGGATCACCATTGTGTGAGTAAATAAATATATTACCAAGCTGTAGCCATGATGAGACCTCAAATATTACCAATTTAGAGGCAAAATAGTTCATTATCTGCATGCACTGAAGTAAAGAAGAATTTGAGTTTCACTGCAATTTTTACCTTGAGGAGACAGAGGGATCTTGAAAAGTAACAGACATTTCAGCACACAAAGTTCTCTTTCAAATCCAATTTTAAAGCGTTTCAGAGCTTTTTATGCTAGAAAAGAGTCCTCAGGATTCTTCCTTCTGACTATAAACACATTAAATTTCATAAAACTAAATTAAATCTGTAACATTAATCCTTTTAAATTTATAAAGTATATTGGGTTTAAAAATCCAAATCTAGTTTTAAATGCATTTATTATAATACTTTGAGACTGATTCTTAAGTGTATTTTACTAATTTACCAGATAGCAGCTAAGGCTCTGGTGAACACACTTTGCTCTAAGTCCTTTAAAACTGAGGGAAATTCTTTGAAAACTGTAACACAAAGCTGTGAGTGCTTCCTACATCCACATGGCAGTACTAAAAATCTCCTTTCTGGTGGGATGATGCTTTATTCTAAAACATATGTTTTGCACGTCTAAAATTTGGAGAGTAAAATCACAGCAGCTGAACTCAGGAAAGACTCAATATTCACAAGATTTATTTTAAGTAAATTTGTTTGCTTATCTGTAAATTAGTATTAGTCAAATTCAAGTCTGAATCTCTGAATAAGAAATCAGTTCTACTGATTTGTAAAAATTCATATTTACTTAAAGTCTAAAGGAAGCTAAAGGAAATTGAGCACTTTAGGAATATTTCAAATAATAATGTCATTATTAAAATATTAATAATTGTTGTTTATAACAGTTATAGCTACAGTCATTCTCAAGTAGTCCCGGAGGGGTCCAGGGCAGCTCAGTCAGCCTGGCAGCCGCAGTGGTCTGCCTGCCCTCGCAGATGCTGCCTGGTCACGCACAAGAGGGAGAGGCAGTGTGCAGCCTGGCTTTGCAGCACCACCGCTGTCTGCATGCTCTGGGGTGCACTGACACAATGGCAGATACAGCATTTTTTCAGGCTGCCTGTGTCAATCAGTGTCAGACCCATGTCTTGGCTTTGTCATGGGAAAGCTGGGACGTCGAAAGAAGAAAGCGAAAAAAAACCCTCTCTCCACTTCTTTCTTACATTTGCTTTAGCCTAGAGGAAAGTTATGTCTGGAGCAGATGAAGATGTTCCATTCACTGGTGCACCAAATTCCCCTCTTGATTTGTTCCTCCCTGGTTGTGACAGGCACCCTGTATTGGACCCAAGAAATTCAATTTGTTTTTAATCCCAGGGGATGCAACAAACCTTTCAAAGGTTGCTGCTACTGATTCACATTGCTTTACTTTTTCATCCTTTAACAATAAAACTGCTACAAAGTATATTCACATTCTTATTTAAAGAAAAAAATAGAACCTTAATCTTTCTTTAAAATGTTTGCTTAATACTTATTTTATTAGCCTAGATAGTGTTGGTTTAATTAAAAAAAAAAAAAAAAAAAAAAAAAGTAGAAATTGGTTTGTTGAAGGTTTTTTTGACCTAAAGGATTATATAATGAAAGATATTTTAGTTTTTTTCTGTGTTAATATAGACATTTTACTCTCCTAGGCTGCTTGTGTTTCTCCTTCTAGTGTATCAACACAGGACTGGAATGGCTTTCTGAGTCATCGAGTCCACTTGCCTCTCATAACATATTCTTTCTTCACAGATTTTTTAAGACCTATTATAAATTACTTTGCTTTTTCTTTTTAATAATTTAAACTTTTTAATGAAGATTTCACGTATTTTCTTATGCTTTCATTTGGCTTGTTAGAAGAAAATACCTGAATCTGTTTGAAAGAGACTCTCTTTTCCTTTGAGTAGTAAATTTTTACTTTGTGCAAAGAAGTAAAAATATTAAATATTTATTCTCTTTGAGTAGCAGTCTAATGCCTCCCAATCATCCCTATTGTCTAAGGCAGATAAAAATCTCCAGGTCTTCCGCACTCTTTTTCAGCTGATGCTACCTTTTCATGTAGATCTTGTTACTCATCCCCAAACTAATTGATTTACATTCTCCACTATTTCAATCCCTCAAGATCAGTCAGTTACGGCAGGTTGATAGCTACAAATGGCTTTTTCTTTGATAACTCAGTTTTGCTCATCTGTAAGTTTTACTTGTGCACCTTTCTAGATTTTTTTTCTTTTTAAATGTCATTAACAGGAACAGAGAGATCAGTCCCAGGATACCTGACCTCCCCGAATAGCCTTCATAGAACCCAGTAGTTCCTTGTCAGCAATCTTTTTTTGTCCTTTATAGTTCTTCCACCTTACAATGATTTTCTTAATCCCTGCACTTTCTAGATGAAGTAGTAATTTCCTATGTGGCCCCATATCAAATACTTTGGTAAATTGAGTTTGCATTTCCTTCTGTAGAGGAAAAAAAAAAAAAAAACAACCCACCAAAAAAAAACAACAACAGTATCACAAAAAGATATCAATTTAGTCCTACCTTAATGAAACCTATGTCGCATTTTCTATTCTATCTCAATTATTTTATTCGGTTCTTTAAAGGCTAAAGCCTAGCATACTACTGAGATCAGACTAATCTCTTCTTACCTCTGCTCTTTTATACCAACTCTTGACATTTCCTATCCTGTAATCTTATGGCAGTACCACTGATTTGATAGATTTCTTTAAAATGTTTACCCCCTCCACATTCAGATCTCAGAGGTCAGTGTAGTCAGCAACTTTGGTAATGAGTTCCCTTAATTTATTAAGGTTTGCCCTTTTGAAACCCAAGTTCTCATTGCAAACCAACTATAATTTAATTTAAACTGAATCAGTTCACCATCACTCAATCAGACATTATTTGTACTTTCAGCCCTTCTTGTAGCAACATTCTTTAGGCTTTCTCATGCATGGTAGCATCATCTTTATCTGGTTCAAGATTTAATGGATTAAGAATGTAATAAGAATTAAACACAGAACGTCTTGGTGCAGTACAGATGATATCTGCTCAAGCCCACAGGGACTTAAAAAGAGAAATTGGAAATTACTTTCACAATATTCCATCTGGATGACCAGCCCTGCTCTGAAATAATGTGAGACGGAAAGGAGTGTGAAAGTGTTTTTCTATTACAAAACTGTTTTTTTCTCTAGATAAAATGGACAGAGAGAAAAGTACATTTGTGTCTGGAACAAAACTGGAAAGGACAAAGTCAACTTTGAAACTACTTTTTTCCAGATTTTTCTCGGGAAATTAGGCATATGTTATTCCTAAAAATATCCCTTCAGTCTTCTGTTTAAAGTGCTCATTCACAGAAATTTTGGATTGACTTTATGAAATAGAATGGAATTTCTCCTAAATTATTCTTCTGCTTGGAATTATCTGATCCAGAAGCAGAGTTTTGAATTTAATATCCCATAGTGGATTTTACTCCTTTGGATATATCCAATCAGTTATCCAATCTATATACACTTATAAAATCTGCAGCCTTCTGTTGCAAGCTGTATTATAGCTCGACAATATTTCATCAGAAATATGTCCTTTCTTTGAACACACTGTGTCAGTTGCATTTGATACCTGCCTGGGGAGGTGCAGTGAGTAGCCTCTTGCTTACTGCCTTTCACGTCACTCAAATATTTTTGGACTATCTTGTCTCTTTGTGGTCATCTCTTTTCGAGCATGAAGAGTTACCATCTTATCTTAGCTTTCTATTGTACAAATTACTTATTCCACTTGAGTTTTGGTAAGCATGTACTGCATTTAAAGAAGTATGAGTGAAATTTTAGAAGAAAGAGAAATAAAAAGTTTTCTACCAGTGCCATGAAACATTACAGCCAATCTTCATTCTTTTCTCAATGAGCAAACATATGTTTGAGGAACAAAATTATTCGTGTCTTTTTTACGCCATATGTCCTTACTACTGTTACCTAAGGTCCCTTTGAAATCTAGTTCAAACAAAAGCCATGGCAGATCAGCTGTGTTCCTGAAAGATGTAAAGAGAGATGTCATGCAGGTGCAGTGCCTCCCAGGAAACAAAGAAAATCGCAGTACGAGACAAACACAAACAGTCTATCCTTAGCATTCGCCTAAGATTACAGTTGGTCCTAATCAAAAAGCTGGCATAACCAAAACATGCTTTACCAGGCTCACCTACTTTGGCCTACAGCTCGTACCTCAGCAGTATGCAGTAGTCACCAATGACACTGGATAACTTACTTAATACACAGCTACTAATACACTGTGCTTGTAGAACTGTTTTAATATTTTGTCCCAAACTAGTCATTCTCCTTTGATGGAAACAATTCCCCAATAGTGCAAAGGCTCAGGAGAACATATTGCAAGAGAAGACCTGCATAGCATAAAACAAAAAATTATCAGCACAGGCACTTAACTGAGATGAAATGAAAGCGAATGAATGGAAAAATGGCCCCAAGCATCTTACTTCATACAACTGTGAGATCAATTCCTAAGTGTTCCTAAGTGTATGTGCAGAACCTCAGATTTAAAACTAAACCTTCCACAAGACTATCTGCCTAGCCCCAGCTTCATGGCTACATTCTATATTGCCAAACACATAGAATGTAACACATTTGAATATCAATATTAGCCTATGAAAAGAAAATAGAAGCACAATTTATTGGAAATGAACAGGTAATCTGTACTTGGAAGGTTACCCTGTTGTACCGTAGTGCCATGCATAAGAAAGTGGAGGTGGCCTATGAAGGGCTGTGCTCACAGTAGCAGGGCAATTCCTAGACTGACGGAATGAAGCTAACTTTGAGTGCAGAATTTAACAGGAATGATTTGTTACCTTTCAGTATAAAATATTCATTTGTTAACTATGAGCAATAATTGCCTCAAGGCACAATTAATACAATAACTTCCAGTAATTTTGGTCAGTGAAGCCCACATTTTGCTCATAATATTTAATAAAATATTAAAAAGTGTGACTACTTTTATATAATCATCTTTAAAAACCACACTAAGTTATTTTAATCAATATACTTGTTTTAAGTAAAAGCCATTTAATCTTCTGACTTATGCATTAACCTTCCATTAAGTATTAGTGAAGAAGTTAAATGCACCTTAGTCAATAATGCTAATGCAGGAACTGTTGTATTACCTATGGAGAAATGCGTATTCATATTATGTTAAAGTGGCTATCCTTAACGATTAGCTATTTCATGTCAGGAAACTGATCATAAATTTGAAATATTCTGTAGGAAAATGAATTATAATGTTGAAACTGAGTTCTCTGTACTGTAATAATTTTGAAATGAGGTCATCTACTTCTCCTGGTCAGTGCTTTTTAAGGCAATGATATTGAAGTGATGAAGATACCCTTGATGATACTTTGACCTCACCTTGTGGTTTCACATCTTGGTAGGTAATAAATGAGACTGGTAATTGTACTATACTAAATGAAAATATATGAATCTACCCACAGGTATATGAAGGAGTTATTCTAGTGTAAGTTCTCTTTGCTTTGTTTCTACCTAGGAACACCTAAATGTACCACTAAGATCACCAAAATGCTAGCTATGCCAAAAGATCTCTCTGAGTTTTAGCCTAAATTACAGTGTCAAACTACCTGCTTATAGATCTTATTCTATATGATTTTTTTCCACCTTTTTTGCCTTTAATAGGTTTCATTCTAAACCAGTTTGTCCTGAAAGATATATTTTTTCACACTAACCTGGTAAAATGCTTTCACAATGCGACAGTCTCTTTCCTCCTGTTTTTGTCTGCATATTCTTGCTGGGTTTCTCCTGTGGGATCTGCTGCTTCTGTGGGTACTGGGTGAGTTAATTCAGATGCCTGATCTAATACCAAATTTTCTTTAATTTTTTTTTCTAATTTTTCTGGTTGCTAATGCCAGTATGAAGGAAGAAAACCTATGGGCAGGGAAGTGAAGGGGGTGTGGTGTGTTTTTGTTTTGTTATTTTTTTATTTGGGTTTTTTTTTCTTTCTTTTGTTTTGTTTTGTTTTGTTTTGTTTTGTTTTGTTTTGTTTTGGGGGGATTTTTTTTGCGACACAAAATTGTAGCTACATAACACATGGTGCAGGTGATCATGAAGGAGACAGCAAAAATTTCTTCAGGTAGCCCCTCAAGTGATCTACAAAAATGAACTTTCAAGGAAGAAGAGGGAAAAAAAAAAAAAAAAAAAAAAAAAAAAAAAGGAAGTACACATACATACATATACATTTGCAAACAAAAATAAAATAATTCCCTCTGTCTTTGAGGATGGGCATCAGCAGTTCTCAGGATATCACATTTTTAGTTTTTTTTAAATTTATTCTCTCATGGGATAGTGCTGTTTTTTTCTGATCCTTTTCAGATCTTTGTTTCATCAGAGTAAATGATTATTCTGCTCACATTCACCTCTGCTTGTCCTTTTTCTATCATTTGAGTACCTTCTGCTGACTATACAAAATCGTGTCCCTGAATCCTTAAAGGTACATTTGGTGTCCTATGGATTCAGTACATTTAAAGAGACTTAAGATCTCAAAGATACAATTTAGTTTGTTGCTAAATAGTAAATTACAAACATAGACTGACATTCATATAGCAATATAATAATATAATAGTTCATGCCAAAACACTGAGAAATCTCTCCGCTGGAGTCTAAATACATATTTTTAAAATATTTCTGAATTTTAGGAGGTTTTTTCCCTATTTTATTGGCCAATCTCAGTTTTTGTCACTATCATCCATCTATACTTTAAACTCAAAAGAGATTTAAATTATTATATAGAACATTCATGCAATGGGTTAAAGATCCAAAAATACCTTCCAGCTCCTTCAAAAATTCCAATATTTTCATTCAGTGATTATTAAAATAAAAAAAACCTAGAAAGCATTTCCACATTTTCATTACCCAGATATCTAGCATTTACTTTCATCTGGGAGTTAGTAATATTTCAGAATTCTGGAATGGCCAATGTTGAATGATAAGCTCTGGCTATATTTGTATGGGCACTAGACCATTGCAGTTGCGAACTGCTTGGAAATGCCATTATTTTCTTATAACATGCTACTGAAACGTACTGGCTAGGTATTTTGTTAGTGAGACAGTAGTATGAAACATTCAATCAAATCATTATACTCTCTCTTCCATATGGGAAAGATTTGACACCACTGAAGTTGTTATGTTCCCAGCAATGGTTGGAAAATAGAAGTAGTAGAGCATCAATATCTCCACAGCTACTTGAAATGTACTACTTTCTTTTCCTCTCCTCAGTATTCAAGACCCTAGCCAAAAACACTTCTTCATCTTTTCTCTCTTCTTCCAGTTCATCCAGTCTCTCAAATTGTTTTTGAATTTTTTAAAAACACTTTTAGAATATACTTTTTTTTTAATTGTCGCTACAAAAAATCAAATATATTTTACCTTGGTCTTCTTGGAGAAAACATTTCTGTGTATTTCAACCCTTGAAGATAGGCGTTGTATCTTCTTCATCTATTAGCTGGATAATACTAATTATATTTTTTCTCCTCTGTTCTGAAACATAAAATTTAAGACTAATTTATTAATGTATTTAATTATAAATTGAATAAAACCCTGTCTTCTACTTGTTTAAACTTGATCCTACTTTTTAATTTTTCATTTTTTCCACCTTTCCACTTCACCTACCTGCTTGTCTATTTTTCCCACCACATCACTTTCAACACTAAATACATTGTAGTCAAGAACTTTTCAGTCCTTCCTTCAGTTTAGCAACTGGGAAACAACTACTTCAGTAAGAACAATTAAAAGAAATACATTTAATATTACACTGGTTATAGCTGTAGTGATCTTACCATTAAAAGAAAACCTACTCAAATAAAGATAAGACCTCTGCCCATAACTTCATCAGCGAATATAGTCAAGAGTTGAAGCCAAGTTTTCAAGAACATGAGAACATATGTCCCTGAAATCTCATCTGCTTTTTTTTTTCTTTTTTCTCTGTTCTAATGTAAAAGGAACATTTGTGTTCATTCAGAATAATCTGATTAAATATTTTTTAAATTGTGCCTGTAGTTGCTGCTCTCTGTTCCCCCTGTGAGTTTACTTACTCCAAAGCAATGTATCCCAGAAAGCCATTTCAAGTATTTTTTAAAATAGATTTTTTTTTGACATAGACGAGATCTTGTTATTATATCACAAAGTGATGCAATAACAGGATTTTGTAACTTTGTTAGAATATTGCCCTTTTAATTTTTTTTTTCTTTTTGTTGCAAGGAAGTGTTAAGGGAAGTAGGATTTGCTTCTTAGTTTAACCTTGTGGTGTTTACAATGCATTAATTTTCACAAAAATTTAAATCAAAAGTACTTTTTTAAAAATCATGTAGGTTTTTGTTGTTATTTCATTTTGTTAATTTTCATTCCATTCAGAATTTTACAGCTCTTTTTGTTGGAAATCTATCATGTATCTCCCAACATGTCCTGAAATGGATAAAACCAAACTTCTATTGGTATAGAATTACTTAAAATAGGAAATTTAACTCCTATTAAAGAAGTTTTAATCTTCTTATTTTAACTTGCTAGAGGCTAAATTTTTCTGAATAATAGTTAACAATCAAGCTGTATAAATTAATTTCCTATTACATTTTCACTAAAGAAAAAGTTCAGATATAAACTTACTGGTATGAAAATAATTTATATTCTTGCTTCTGCCAGTCTTCAGTTTAGAAGAGGTAGACAGGAAGCAGCAAGAACTGAGTTAAGGACAACACCAGCAGTTGGTTATGCTGCTCACAAACATCTTTTCCTGGTGCTATTCCAAGCGTCAATTTCCCAACAAACACTTTTTTTGGCTCTAAGTTTTACAGCTGTTCAATATGGTGAAATTGGCAATTAGAGAATAGACAACTGATCTAAAAAAGAGAAAAATTAGATGCTTGTGCCCTTTAAAAGGCTGGAAAAACTGTAGGGATTTAACAGAGTAATTTACCTGCAAAATTTTAATTCCTAAATCCTACTGTCTAAATCCTAAACATTCATCTCTAGCATAACTACTTTCAATTTCACTTTGCATATTTTTGGTATTCCTTCCTTGACATGCTTTGCATGAATTTTAATGACAATTCATAACATACCAAAATAATATTTGAAAAGTCATAGTGCAACTTTCATTGTACACTTTGGATAGATATCTTAGCAGGTAGTATAAGCTTTTCAAAAATATCCAGTCTAACCAAGCTTAACGTCTTCAAAGATCCATGGATTCATTCCATAGGCTTTAAACACTTATTTCAACACAAGCACCCTTTGGAGATTCACAATTACCACTGACATTCTAGGAAAAGCAATGGAAAGCACAGAAAATGGATCAAAAATAAAGTTTTGAAAATATATTTTGAAATTTGAAGGTAAGGGAGATCATCAGAATCAATACATTTTGAAGGTGTCCAACCCAAGCCTTTTTAAACTTTGGATTCACCTTCTTGTGACTTATCCCCAGCCATTACTAACTACCATGTTGCTGCTTCTCCGTTACCCACCCACTCACCTGTCCCACTAGGATGGGGTAAAAGGAAAAACATAAAACCTATGGGTTGAGGTAAGAACAGTTTACCAATAGGAAAAAAGTCATATGATGATGATGATGATGATGATGATGATGTTGATGATGATGATGATGTTGATGATGATGATGATAATAATAATAATAAAAACAATAATAATAATGAGAGACAGAGGGATAAAACCCCCGAGAGGTGAGTGATGCACAGTGACGCAGTTGCTCAGCACCTGCTGACCGATGCCCAGCCCATCCCTTGGCAGGGCCTGGCCCCTCCCAGCCAGCTCCCCCCAGCTCACACCCTGCCCATGTCGGTCTGTGTAGGGAATACCCCTTTGTCCAGGTCGGGTCAGCTCTCCTGGCCCTGCCTGGGGCCCACAGCCTCCTGGGCACCTGATTGCTGCAGAGCACGGGACACTGAAATGTCCTGGATTTAGGGTGAGCACTACTGAGCAACATCCCAAATATCTGAGTCGCCAGCAAGATTCTCATGCTGAATGCAAATCAGAGCAATGTGCCAGTTACCAGAATGAAAATTAACTCTATCCCAGATGAAATCTGGTCATATTCAATTTGAAAATAACACAGAAATTTTAAATACAAATGGTATAATTACAATGAGTTTGATTTTGCCCAATTTAGGAATATTGATGGAGGAAAACAAATCTTCCAAGACAGTGTACATCATTTAAGAGGTAGGAATACCTTCTACATGCACTTTTTTTTTGTTGTTCCCAGCTAATATTTTTTCCTTAGTTATGGTTATTTTTATTGACTAGCAATGAGACTAAATGTGATTCTCGGAAATGTAGAGAAAATTTGTTTATGAGTTCAACTAATGAGAAGTGAAATATATGATGTGAATGGAATTTTTTCCTGAAACTCAGTGCACCGTTGCAGAATTATTGAGAAAACAAATATAATCATGAAATTGAATTAGAAAATGACATAAATGTTTCTATATCCTCAAATTTTTGTGTCTATTCAAATATGATTGGAAAGTATAATGTATTTTTTCTTTATTCAAAAATATTTTCTCTTTCTGACTTTTTCCCTAACTTCTGCATCCTAAGTAGGTTTTTGTTTTTAGTGACTCTAAATCACTAGTTTTCTTGTGCTTTAGATATACTAAACTAAATTTGTTATTGTGGAGTTCCAATATCTCAAATAGTTTTCTGTTTCCATTTTATTTTGATTGATTTAGTGAGGTACCTAAAGAAATAATTTTCCCTGTAGTATTAAGGTGAAGACAAAGGCACTATTCAACTTCCATAAAACCAGTTGATGGGTCAGACATAAAACAAATTAACTCTGGTGAAGTATTATCTCGTATGGCTTGCTATAGTTTTCATTCCCAGCAAGATTCATCTGATCATTTCTTCTGCTTCCACAAAATGTTAATAACAAAGTTATAAAACTCAAATGATGAGGGGATCCACAGAATTTTGGAGTTCAGACAAATATTTGAATGGTCAGATGTTTACTGCCCTTCTCCAGCCTAAGAAAACCTTGCTTTGGTTAACAGCTCACTATTTCCATATGGCTTAAATTTTCCGTGATGCATCTTCATTGTTCACCCTTAGTGTTAATTTCTGTTCTTTGAGGTTTTGGGGTGAGTGGAAAGTCACATGGCAACGATATCCCTCTCAAAATCAGCAGATATTTTCAGCATTTTCATCACATATTCCCTGTCACTCTTTCATGCCCTTCAAGCATGCAGGTATTTCTTGTTACATTTTTAAATACACTTTTTTTGTGGTTTAACTTTCTTGTAAGTATTTATCTTAGAAGTAAAATTAGACTGAATCCAGCATAACATTTTCTCAATTATAATTTTCATTTGATCATACTTTTCTTATCTGTAAAATATCTGGATTTGAAATATTTTGAAAGAATATCTGTAATAACAGTCATCATCTCCTCCTACTTGCACGTTCACACTATGAGATTACTTAGTATCTCCTTTATACAAAATGTATTATTTTCAGGCCCTAGTTCAATACCTGTCTAACCCAAAGTGTGTGAATTTTTCTACTGATGCTAACGGAGGGCATTAATTTTGTGTTTTTAAAGATGAGTATCTTCATAGACCCTTTTTTGAACTTTGCTCTCATTGAAATCAGCCTGCTGGTTTCAGGAAGAACCGAAACAGGTTTATTAGCAGGGAGTGTCCCAGTGAAAATAAATGCACTTGCTTTTTCTAAAATAAGCAGAGAGTGAAAAGGTTTTCAGAACCACAGCACTTCTTGTAGAGAACTCATTGAAAAGTTGTCTGGCATTAACAGAATGACTGGGTTTGTTTTTCTCTTGTGAAAGAGAATAGGTTTACAGACAGAAAAGGTGATTTATGTCCATGATTTTCCCCTCCTGTGGTCCGTGCTGGAAATATTATTGACATCCAGAAAATTATTGACCATATTATCTATTTTCTCCAGATGAATTAGAGAATATAATAAGTAATAAAGATTATAATTCTGCTTTTAGGAAAAATAAAATTTACTCGCTTCTAAACTTTAACATGAGAAAATGTATAGTGTTTTTAAAGCTATTAAAATAAATGTTAAGAAATCAAAGTACACATGTTTATCAGAACGCAGCTTGTACATTTTCTTGTAAAGTATATTTAGGATCTATTTTTCCTAATAGTTGTCTAAATTATAAGATAAGCAAAACTCAGTATTTTCTTTTTCTTATTTTTATTTTTGAAGGGTAGATATATTTCCTGATAGTTCTTTTAGGATTTTAGCCAACAGATCTAGGGATAAAATTATTCTCTTCATCTTGCAAAGTGCAAGAAACTTTCCTTCTTAAAAAACAAATAATCGTTTCCTAATTATTGGACAAATAATAATAAACAAATCATTGTTCAATTCTTCCTTTACTAGTTTAAACTAGAAGAGAACTATCTAGATTGTTATCCAGTACCACAGATTTCTATAAAATTGTGATTAAGTTTCTTGATAATTTCTACTTTCTTAAGTCCGACAAGTAAACAATAGATAAATTAAAATTAAACTGGCATCCCCCATTCTACCTTGTTATTTTGGTGGCAATTAAAACTTCATTTAGTCTAGGAAATATTTTCTTTATTCTAAGAAATACTTCCAGCTGATATTTTGTCAAGGTTAATAATTTTTTATGCACAAGGTGCATTTGATAGTTCAAAACACTTTATTTTTCTCAATATTTGCACCAAGTAAATACTGATCCAACATGTGGTCAGTGTATTATGGCTATTTAGGATGACTCAGAATACAAAACTCTTTAATGTGTAAGACCATAGAATTTTTTTTCTTTTTTTTTTTTTTTTTTTAAACCAACTTACTGATCCAATTGGCACGAGAATAAATAGATGATTCTTTTACACTAGCTTGGGGGTGTAGCTCTGCAAAGCAATAGTGAATCAACTTACCGAATTACTCCAGAATTTTGAGAGTCCTTATTCAAAACCAGATTTTTAATTTACTTCAATGGGACCACAAAAGATGTGTTAGCTCTTCCAATTTTACTGTGAAAAGAGAAGCAGAAAAAACAGTAATATAACACACATGGAAAGTAAGCAACAGAGAAAGGAGTAATATGGAAATGTTTAAGTGGAAAAATGCAGGGGGAGTTTGTGTGTGTAAAGAACTAAATCTGAAAGCAAAGCACCACTGCCAATTAGACTGAGAAATCTTGTGTTTGTGAAAGAAGTCCAAATTTTAAAATCAGGTTTTGTTACAAATATTATTTGGGTTTGGAGAAGTTTTACACTCTTATTTTTATTTAGCATCACATGAAGTGAATGACAATCATCCACTTTAATTAACAAATGTATAGTTTCCATCAAGGAAACTTATTTTTTGTAAGGATGTTTCCAGAACACATATCTTCTCCCATAATTTATAAAAAATGCACCATCAGAAAGCTTCCTAATACATAATCATACATTTAACACATTAACATAATAGTTGCTCTCAACCTGTACAGTGGATGATTCAAAAGGAAATACTTCAAAAGGTTAAAGTATAAAATTCTTCTTGTTATAATAAATCAATCATATTTGTTTAATTAATGCATATTGTCAATATGAGTACATATCATATTCACCTTAACAATAGTTTCAGAATTGCTATATGATTCATAGTCAAGCAGAAAAGGCCACTCAAAATGCAGTCAAGAATTCTCATGAACATATAAATTTATTCTCAGTATGGTCTTGCTATTTATGTGTTGATTATATGCAAGTTATTTAATGGTTTATGTTTATCGATTATACTGGAAATCCCCCTGTCTCACATGATAGCTGGCATTTAAAACGTCTGAATACTTAATTAAAATATATCATGACATACAAAGATTTCAAAATTCATAATTGTGTTTCAAAATTCCATGGTGCACCAGGGAAAATTAGGATTTAATATGCTTAATAATATTTAATTGAAGTATTATCTAGATTATAAGGAATGGTGCCTTTAATGGCGTAATCAATAATAACACCAAAAATCTTATTGATTATTCTTGAACAATTGCCTGCAGCTTGTACATATACCTCATACTAATAAAACAGTCTCAGTGTGTACAAAATGAAAGGAGCACTTTTTTTGGTACAATATTTATGTGTTCTAAAAATTGAACAGCTGCATCTACAAGTGAATCCATCTTTCAGAGAAAATCTTAATTAAATCAGTGTGTGAATGAGCAGTTCTGTGTGCTGGTATCATGCATACTCTGTCAGAAGATTTCAGATACAAAACTGTCATGTATCTCTCTATATATCTATTTATATTTATATGTAAAAACATTTTTTTTTCTTTTTGATGATGGGCAGATCAAAATGACACATGATCATTAAAACCTGCCTGGGACAATGGAGGGATTTCACATTTTTTTGCAGAGTGACAAGAAATAGGGAAATAACCTGAATGTATGCAATGCTTAAATGTTGTCACATATTCATCATATTTATATGCTTTGCCTGCTTCTCTGCCCAGGGTGATTTAATACTACATTAAAGTAGAACCTGGGAGGACATCATAAACAGCTCTTGTTTAAAGGGCATTGTGAAGGAGAGCCTTTAATCTGATTGATGAAATAAATGGAAAGTAATCTATCCTCTATTCAACAGCTTGTTGATGATATGAAAGAATTCCTACTGAAGCAAGCAAAGCTTTAAAGAGAAAGACCTCTTTCATCCTGTCAGCCTCTCATTTTTAGAAAAAGTTAAGTTTTTCATCATGGTTCAGGGGAGTTCTTGTAAAACGTTCATTGAAAATTTAAGAGCAATTACAGTGTCAGACAGCTAGAAAAATTGCTTTTACTGAGTGAGAGTTCTCTGACAGATGCATTGTGGGAGAATTGATTCTTTCTAAGGGATAAGTGAATTGTCATTGTTAGTCTCTTCTCATGACATCTAGCTAGATGTCATCTGCTTTGTAACAGAAGATTTGAATCAGACAACTGTACTCAACACTAGACAGTGTCTAGATTAGTTCAGCAAAGAATTAAGCCTGTACTCTGCATGGCATCAACTGAGCTTTTAAAGATTATGGATGAGCAAGGGTTTGAGAAAAAAGTTTGAAAAATCAAAACCAAAGCTTTATAGCCACTTCAGAAAGCCTGGATGTTTAACCTGTAAGGAAGTCTGTCAAATCCTTGAGGAAACCACATAGAGAAAGATCAATAGAATACCTACTGGCTCCATTAGCTTGATGTAAAAAGGGGAAGAGGGAAACCAGCTCTTCCACAAGAGGAGATACATTATTCCAGGGATTAAGCGGGATCAGTTCTCTTGCAGAAAAGAAGACAAGAAAAAGAATGAAGATTCTTGGTGGGCCAGAACTGGAGTGAAAGGGCTTGTCAGGTAATCTAACTGATGATAAGAGAGCAGTTTATTGAATAGGAGGTGTCTCTAATTAGGTGTTCATTAGCATAAGGGTAGGTGCCAATTTTAATCTTGAGTTAGCAGCAGAAAATAGGCTGTCATTCACTCTGCAATCCCTGAGTTAACTTCTTCATACTATATGCTTGCTGAATCCAGTTCTCATTTTTATGTGTTTTTTGTTCTGTTTGGACTGCAGAGATACATTTGGTGTGTATGAATGTCACTGGTATTTTCCCGAAATAGCACTGTCAAATGCATTAATATTCACAGTTATACTGTTTGAATATAGTGTGCATGTATGTGGTTAAAAAAAAAAAAGGGTATGTCATTTTAAACATAATAATGTTTCAATCTGAAAGCTTCATTTCAGTTTCTGACATAGATATGACTGTAAACTTAGATCAAAACAAAAAGAAAAAAAAAAAAAGGAAGCAGCTTTTCAACTTTAAATAAATTAACAAGTATCAAATTATTTTTTAAATAATCAGCTAAAATATTCTCCACTTCATGGTTAGACCAGTATATTCTTCACCAGCTCAAATTCTGGTAATATTTTGTGGACATGATTTAATCAATATCAGGCTCATATATTTCCACTCCTTATTCTATGCATTTTGTATATTTGGAGGAAGGTATATAATTTAATTTAAACATTGAGCATTTCTTTATTTGCTCAGGACTTAAACAGTGATGCATATTTAGTTCTTTATATGTTCAATAATTTAATCCTTTAATATGAATAACATTATCATTTACAAATAAATAAACTTGCTGACCTTGAAGGGTTTCTATTTATTATTATATATCTTTTGAAAGGTTTGGTAGGATGGTCTTGCTCTTTAAAGTGGAAATGAACATAATTTTTCAGCTTTGGGGAGTACAGGCCTGAACTAAACTGTGTTTCCTTTCCTTAATATGTTTAGAACATTATAAGAGTTTATGTGCCATTAAAATATTCTTTTGAAGCAGTGGAAAAATCAAACTGTCAGGGCATCATTTTCAACAAGTCACTGATGCTAAAAATCGCTGACTTGTGTTAGTTTCAATACTGTTCCTGACATTTTTGCCATTAAGAGTCAATAGATCTCTTTATTGATGTACATAAGGTATTTGGATGAATCAATAATGATGATGGAAAGCAAACTGTCATTCTATTGTTAAAATGCTGCTAGATAG
Source organism: Tachycineta bicolor (assembly GCA_025960845.1). Classification (NCBI taxonomy): domain Eukaryota; kingdom Metazoa; phylum Chordata; class Aves; order Passeriformes; family Hirundinidae; genus Tachycineta; species Tachycineta bicolor. The sequence goes on along the minus strand of JANEHK010000031.1, from coordinate 2,229,656 downwards.
AGCCACACACAAAATTGATGCAAGTTCTTAATAGTTTTCCTTCCAGTGTTCTAATGTTTCATATTTTCACCTCAGTGAGTGCCCTCAGATACGTGGTTACAAATGGAATTTACTCTGTTCTGGTCTTCCAGATAAGTATTTTGCTAAATTTATTGGGTGGCATAATCACTGAATCTTTGACAAACTACGAAACTTGGGGTTTAGTTTTTTGTATTTTTTTTTTCCAAAGAGATTAAATTTTACAGTGTTTTCTTATCTATTTTTTTTCCTAATTGTTAGAACTGTAAATATATAGGGACAGATAATAAGAAATATTGAAAAAAGGACATGTGTTTGTAAATAGTATATAAATCAACTCTTTTTTTCAGTTTCAAATTTACCTTAAAAAAAAAAATAGGCATCAATTCTTTTTTGTAATGTGTAATAAATTATATGCAATCTTTTAAATAAACTGATTAACAGATTCACATTAGGAAAGTGATCCAGGATTCAGTAAAGCTAATGTGAGCCTCCACTGATTTCACTGCGATTTGACTGAGCCAAATCTGAAAGTCATGAACACGACTATTTCTAAACACTGCTTTTTTTTTTTTTTTTTTTTTTTTTTTTTTTTTCCCTCTCCAGACAAGGTGTTGTTGTTAGAAGAGAGGGATTGTTTTGAGGTTTTGGCTTGTGATGGTTCTGAAAGTAATGTTTCTGGTTTTGCTGTGAATAACTAATTTTAAAAAGGTGTGGCATCTACAAGTGTTGAAATATTTAACTATAGTAGAATAAAAATATTGAGTTAAATGGGGGTTACTTGCAAAAAAAAATCAAAGCAATTCAAAGAATTTTGAGTTTGGAGTATTTTTTTTAAATCTATATAGACAAAGATCTATTTATCCTAAACCTATTTTCAATAAAAATAAGAGTAAAGTAAGACCAGAGAAATAATATTTTTACAAACATAATAGATAGTCTTTAGAAAATGACAGTTAAGAAATTATTTCTCTTAGTGTTTTTTCTCATTTACTGGTAATTGTGCCTACAGCATCTCAGCTTTGAGGGGGTTGTTCAGAGGAAAGGTTTAAGATGAATTAAAAAAAAAATAAAAAAAATAAAAAATTAATATGCATTCTCCAGTTCATGACAGTACACTTTTAATCATAAGAATGAGGGGTTTTTCTGTTTTGTATTGATATTGTTTCAGACCAAATCCTTATTAAATATGCCAGAATAAGCCAAGTTTTGTTTTGATATTGTCAGATTTTCTTTTCTGACAGACTTATAGTAATATTTCTTTACTTCACATAGCAGTTTCACTAATTATGCCTAGATGGACTTGATATTTCCTTTCAGAGACTGTTGCAGTCCTGGTATATGTTTTCATGTATCATTGTGTTATACAGTTAGTGAAATTATTTACTCTATATCTATCAAGTAGTTATCAAATACTGCAGCAGAAACACTAACTTTTGAAAAGCAGTCCCTGTGTGTGTAATCGGTAAGAAACAAAAGGGAGTTTATGAAATAGTTAAAGTTGGAATATATGGTTTCATTCTGGTATTTAACTGCCAAAGTTGAATGTGATGGAAGGCATCTGTGGCTGTGTTTGTGTAAGGTTGTCTTTAGTGGCAGAGTGTATTATCTAGTGTCACTTTATGAAACTTTCAGTGGTACAGCCTTTTTCTTTTCCAGTATGTGTGTAAGAATTACTTTAATCTTTTTTCTCTATGAGAAAAGATAAATATTATCTGCTGTATATACCTGATGAAACACTTATCTTTTTGATAATTAATGAACCCATTTTAAGTCCATGTTATGCTATCCATCTTTTGTGGTACTGAAATGGATGACAGTGTGATTATGTCTTTGAAAGATAAGTAAATGTGTGTGCTCTTAGATCATCAGGCTTTTAAAATACCAGGAAAGTAGAAGTATAGCAAAAACTGGGAGTATTCCTTAATCTTGACTTACAATACAGAGTGGTTTGTACTTTCATTTTAAAATGTGCATTTTCTTGCACTACATACACAGGTTTCAAAGGTCCCTGGAAAGGTTTGCATTAATATTTTACGTTTCATTTATGACTTTGCTGTGTATATCACAGAATAACATATATATGCAATATATTGAATATTACATGATTGGACATTGATTTCTATACATTTGACATAAAAGAAAAGAAAAAGTAAGACAGGAGTAATGCTGTGTTTTATGTGAGAATTCTCAACACCATTACAAGTAAAGTTAAGCTTTGAATTCCATTTCAGTGTTCTTGTCAATATAAACTGGCTTACAGAGACACACTCAGAATTATAATTGATGGGTTTCTCAAAATACCTTTGTCAGTTAAGAAAAGTATAAGCTTTGGATTTCATTATTATAAAAGTATATTTTTAAGAAGTCAAACAGATCCTCTTGAATTGTCTTAAACGGTATAATTTTGGCCGTCTGTGTTACAATATGGAATAATGTCCAATTATCTCGTTTATCACAGCTTCTGAAACAGCTTACACTATAAATTCTGTTTATTAAGGGCAAAATTATACTGTCAGATTTACACATGCTTATCATTGAAAAGTGACTTACAGACCACACTTTACCACTTCAAGGGAGGAAAAAAGAATATAAATTGGAAGAGGTCAGTGGACCTCTGGACACAATTCCTCTTGTACACCAGTGAAAAATCTGCTGCAGCTTGGAGGCAGTATGCAACTACACGTAGGCAGACAATTTAAACTAGACCCAATCCAGGGTCATTTCTTTTAAAATTATGTCTGCATTTTCTGGTTCTACATTTCTATCAAATAAAAATCCATGCCTCTGAAGATTGCTATGTTCCTAGGCCAACCAAATCCAAACCTGTAGATTATATTTAATTTAATTTAATTAAAAAAAAAAAAAAAAAGAGTAATAAATTACCCATAGCTTTCCCAAATTCCATCTAGAGATTTAAGGAGTAGCTTTTTCATAGGGTTCCTCCACTAACTATTATTTTCTTATTCTTGTTTCTGTATTTGAGAAAGTGCCAAAATATCCAATCTGAAAGAATCTGTAACCTTCTGTATCCAGACTAATTTTGTTTGTCTTGACTCTTGGCTGCTCATCAAAAAGATAATGCTTAACTACAGACAGTACACGATCACAGATATTGCTTTGTTACTTATGACAAGGGACAATTAGGAAACACATAAAATTAGGGTCCTGTTTACTTAGATGCATACATTGTAATAAAGTATGAATGGTGTTGATCAGCTGATCATCAGAGTAATTTCTATATCATATTACCAAAAAAGGAATGAAAACCAACCTTTCTTTGTGGTCAAAAATATCTTTCAAGTGTTTATTTGTTTCCTTAATTCCTTTGTCCATTAAAAATTATCATAGTGTATTATATAACTAACCAATATGCACTTGCATGTGCCAATGGTTGTTTCTTCCCTGAGCTAAAACTATGATATCTGAAAAAGAAATAGGTGATTTATTTCAATTCCTTAAGTTCAATTCCTATAAATTCGACTGTAAAAAAACCCCACAGTTAATTAAATATTTTGGATGAATGTTACTGGTAATACAAGAAAAATTAGTTTTTATGAAAGTCATCTAGTAGTACACTCTTCTCTATTTTGTGTCAAGTTGGCAGTTCAGATTGTTTGCATGTACTCTGAATTAATGACATCCTTAAAAGGTGGAGCAGCTTGACCAGGACTTAGCAAAACCAGAAAATCATTGATTTGCTTTGATTCCTCCATTAATCAAGTCGTCGAATAACACATTGTAGTAATTATTTTTTTCAGTTAGTTTCTATCAGAAATTGCTTCCTCAATAAGCCCAGTTTTGAAGATCTGGGATCTTTAAATTTAAAGCATAAAAGGTTGGACTCTGGTGGTTATTTTCCCTATAGACCAGTAGCAAAATAATTAGTCTATTTCTTGATTAGCAAATATGTTCTTACAGAAGCATGTGCTCTAATATGTCAAGTAAGTCAATTGCTCATGTTTGCTAAGAATATCTTGTTTTAAAGTGACATTTTACAATTGTATGTATTCTTCATCACAGCAAATAACCTATTCCTAGAAATACTACAAAAATCTCAAAAAAAAAAAAAAAAAAAAAAAAAAAAAAAAAAAA
>JANEHK010000031.1:2106248-2225443 GCA_025960845.1 Tachycineta bicolor | reverse complement strand
AAAAAAAAAAAAAAAAAAAAAAAAAAAAAAAAAAAAAAAAGGTAGTCATTGCTCTTCTAACTGAGTGAATATCTTTCTCTGGAGATACACAAGAACTATCTGGATGCTGTACAATGTGCTCTAGGATGACCCTGCTTGAGCAGGAAGGTTCAACCAGATGAACCACTGTGATCTCTTCTAGCCTGACCCATTCTACGATTTATTTACCTATCTATCTGAGCAAAGTTCATGGTGACTACAGCTTTTACCTCCAAATCCATGAATATATACTGTATACATGGCAACTGAATCTAACTCTATTTGTGATTATATGATTTTTGGAATGCTAAAAAATTCTTCAAGGTATAAATTGGAACTATTTAATTATCTCATTTTTTCTCACATTTTCCATTATCTGTATCTTTTGTCTCAGTAAGGTTCCACATAGATGAAATCTTCAGCTGAAATTCTGAGTCACATTAAGACAGCCTGACTGAAATTATTGAACCCAAGGAGTGAATGTGAACATGCTTATCAATATGTGCTGGGAATTGGGACTTCTGTGTAGGCTGAAACTTTTCGGAATTTACACATGATTCTGTCACCATGGATCTCTTTTCTCAGAAAAAGAGGTTTCATTCTTGATTCTAAAAACTACATTTGTTGTAATTTTTCTCTTTCTGAGCTGTTACAGTTGGGATCCCCTTGGCCTTCTTGGTTGAAACCTTTAATCTCTTGAAGCATAGAGTGTGACCGTTGCAATCATGGTACACTATTTCTAAATGGGCATGATTTATTCACTTTGAAAATTCACAGAATAAGAAGTTATTATATGAACATCACATTCAATGCTCTGATATGATTACTATTTAGTCTTTTGGACAAATAAAACAGAGGGAAGGATTCTGTTTTCCTCTTTACGATGCATAGTCCTCTCACTCTTCTGAACTAGAAAAGTCCTGCCATAACCCTTGCCCATAGTACAGCAGCTCAAAATTCAAATACTGACGGTATTACAGCATATCAGGTCAGGTATCAGTCTACCAAGGCTTGGTTCACTAGCCATAACTTGAAACAATAAACAGACAAAAATTCTTTTGCACAGGTATTCTAAATAGGGATGCATATTCCCAGGTGCTTTTGTTTTGCCTAAACCTGGGGCATTTAAATGCAGGCAACCTCTTCTTACACAACTGTAAATTATTTTTAAAAATTGCATGTCTTATGCTATTTCCTTTATGATTATGCATGTTTAAAATCAAATTAATTTTCAACAATATAGTAAAAATATATATTAATAAGAAAATCAGAATTGAAGCAGATTCATGTAGAATATATGTATTTTCAACACATGCTGAAACACTGTTCAATACAGTTTCGTTACCAGAAAATGCACCTTTTGCTGATAAAATATAAAAGTATGTACTACTTAACCACAATAAAATACTTTAGAGACATGAGAATTATTCATTTGTTTCAAATAATATCTCACACCATTTATGTATACATAGAGTGAACACAAGTCTCCATAAACAAAGGATAACAGCAGCTTGATGTTACAACTAGTTGATGCACCAAACAAAATACTGAGAAAAGTACAATAGCAATACAAAATTTTTTAAAACTGTACCTCAATGAGACGCTACACAGCAGCATATGGTCACTACATGAAGAAAACCTATTTGGTTACCAGGCACTTTTACTAGCTTGAGTCAGGCAAGAAGAGATCTTTCACTCACTAATGCAACACCTGTTGCAATACTAGTTATTTGACCAAATCATAACCTTGTTTTTCCTATCATTTTTCTAGAAAGAAAAATGGGAAAAAAGAATAAGTTGGGGTTTCAGGAAAATTAATTACAGTGTTTTGACCAGACAAACAAGGGCAGGTGAGCATAACAGGCAGAAAAAAGATTTTTCCTTTGTATAAATTTCATAAAATTGAGCTAAAGAAAAACTTTTCATTGGACCCTCTTTCCCACCACCCCCCAAAATTACACCAATTAAAGCACAACTTACTGTTTTTTCCCTTATCAGAAACTTTGTGGGCTTGTTTATGATACAAATAGTTGCTAGCTCAGCAGATATTTCAGAATATCAGAAAGTTCCTATTCCTGATTCAGTTAAAATGGAAAATTCCTTTGAAAAATCTATATAGAAATACTTCGATTTCCGTTTCAGTTACCTGTCAAGAGCAAAGAGAGTGTTGCCATTCTTGTATTTTAAGGATGTGAGGTGTCACATCTGACAAGCAGAAATAGATTGGAAGTAAGTCCATTAATATCTAAAATCATTTTGTAAGTGATCATTTTTAATATACACAAGGGAGTTACACCTACACATCCAGGGAAGAATATAATCACGTTGAATGTGGTTCATGTCCCACTTCACTGCATATAAGTCCTTTCTGATTAAAAATTATTTCTCTTCCAACCTTTTTATCCATGCCTGAGATATTTTAAATCTCAGTCCAGCAAGACCAATACATATTGTCCTTGGAGAAAATTGTGTTTAAAGATGACAAAAGGTCTAACTCTGAACTCTTTAGTAGTACCTAAATAAACTACAAGTTTATTCTCTGGCCCAAAAATTACAAATTCTCTACAGAAGTATTGACATCTCCAGTGCATCTCCCTGTTCTCAGATTGTGTCTCAACTGATTTATAACTTTGAGCAAGTCACTTCACCTTTTTCCTGTGTATTCAGACCATACAAGCTTGTGGGGAAAGAGATTGTCTTTGAATGCAAATTTCACAAGGGTGATCCAACTGTAAATATATTTTAGCTTCAATGTACCATTTCAGTACAGTAATCCATAAAAATATGCCAAGTAAAAATAGTATGAGCAAGCCCTGATTCCAGAATTAAGAGAATCACCTACCTTCAGAGGCCTGTAGGCAGCGGCAGCACACCCATACTAAAACCTTCTGCCTCACAGTAATGAGAGAAAAGAGAGAGATGGAATTTTTCCCCATCTCTGTGAGGATATGAAGTGCAACCTGACCTCACAAAATTGCTGTACCTCTATATAGGACAGCTCTCCTTGCTATATAAAATACTATAGCTATTAATTCATTAATCTTCTACATTCTGCATTTTTAATGGGCTTTGTATTGATTTTTATTACTGTTGGAAAGGACTCATTTATAGAGCAGAGGGCTCAAAAGAAGAATGTGGTTTGAACAGGACTATGAAACATGAGAAAATATCCTGAACTGTCCTTTGCCATTCCTAGCAAAAAAACACCGCATTGCCTACCGGGAACTTCTTGCTCAGCTCCTTTATGAAACTGTTTGTGCTGTTCTTGACCTTAGAAATTTACTACATGCATTAATGGATTTTGTGCAAAGAAATTACTCACAAAGGCTTCACGTTCTGACTTTTCTATGCCTTAACTTTTGTTGTCCTTTTATTTTCTTTTCTCCCATCATCTAAAGCTTTTGATGTCCTCTTGTTAACCTTCTCTTTCAATATAAATTATGACACAGATATAGGTTGAAAAATTTCTAATGTAGTTGTGCCAATTACTGAGGAAAAAGAAATTTCAGAATTTTCTGTCTATGAAACCTTTGGTTAACTTCCTAGTGTACATGCATTATATGCAGTGCTTACTTTCATTACCACATTCTAATTTTTCTTTAAGAAATTTGAGATCATGTATTATGCAGCACTCGGTCTCAGTAAATTAAAAAGAGTTCACTATTTTACTTTAGCTTCATTGCCTATAAGTAATACTTCCATGGTTCAAATTCTGCTTTTAAAATAGAGCATTTTACAATCAAAATGTTTGGGATTGGGAGGGATGTCTAGAGGTCATCTGGTCTAGGTACCCCACTCAAGCAGGGTCACTCAGAGCCAGCTGGACAGGTCTGTGTCCAGATGGCCTTTGAATGTCTGGATGAAAAATTCACAACCTTCTTGTGAACCTGTTCCTGTCACCCTCACAAGAAAAAAAAAAAAAAAAAAAAAAAGTGTTTCCTGATTTTCAGAGTGAACCTCCTCTGTTTCTCTCTGTGCTCTTTGCCTCTCACCCTTATGAGGGCCACCACTGTTGAGCCTGGCTCCATCGTTTTTGCACCCTCATTTCAGGTGTTTTGTGGTCTGCCCTGAGCTGCTTCTTCTTCAGTGTGAGCTCTCCCAACTCTCTCAGTCTTTCCTCATAGGATGGGTTCCCCAGTCACTCTGCTTTTTGGCCCTTTGTTGTGGAAAAATATAAGCAACAGTTTTTCAAGGATTTATGAAGAGCTACTTTAAATACAGTTCCAGCTAATACGCAGGACCTCGATAAGGACTTAAAGACAGAAGACTATCTGGAGGAAAATAAAGAATAAAGTTCAAACTTAAGAAAAAAAAAAGTAAAGAAAAAACACAAAAACAACATAATAAGATCATTAACTGGAGTAAATACAGTTAATCAATAGGGAAGTTCTCACTGAAATCAGACTGTAAATCACAGCATTTTACTGACAGGATTTATATTAAAAAATAACTGTGAGGAAATTTTTTCAAATACAAGAACAAGAAGAATCAAGTTTAAAAAAAAAAAAACATGGTTATATTAACAGAAACTAAATGGAGTAGTCAAAAACATTGGGAATAAAACCTAGAGCCTAATTATTAGAGAATAGTAAGCAGAAAATATTTATAAAATCAGAATGATAGAGAGGCAAGTGAAAAAGAACAAAATTACAGGAAGAAAAAAGATTGCAGAAACACAATGTTCAAAGAAGATTAAGAAGGAAATCTAGATACATTTATATCTCACATAATATTTTGTTGAGAATGTGTCTAGATAAGATACTTTGACTCCTGCTGTATTTCTATTAATAAACATCAGATTAAGTAGATATGTCTAAAGTACTTTATATATATTAATGCATAATGTGGCTTGAAGGAACATGAAGGAACAGTAGAAAAAGGAGAAAAAGAGAGATTAAAAGGGGGGGGGTGTATTTCTAGGCATAATCAATTATTAAGGTCAAATAAAGTTTACTCTAGAATTTGTAAACAACTAACCAGCACTATCCCAGTGTTATTAATTACTATCTTCTAGGATGCCAGATTTGATTTCAAAGAATAGAGAGTAACCTGTCAAAATAATGGTCTGAGTGAGGCCATGTTGAGGTCTGCATGGCCAAATGACTGAAAGTAAACATTACTTTCATTAACAATTTAAAAGATGTAATAAAATAACAGAGAGAGAGAGAGAGAGGCAGTTTAGTGGACAATATTAAGATTCAGAAAATCTCAGCTGAGTGGAGAAATGTAAAAAATATACAAGGTAAAAAAAAAGTTAATATACTACAGTCGAAAAGTCAAATACATACACAAAAACTGAGAAGAAATGATTTTTCAACACAATCAGATTGAAAGCCCCATGTTGGCCTATACTGTGATGCAACTTTGAAAAAATGAAAAAGTCCTTTGATGGATTCTTAGCACAATAAATACTGTAAGAATTAGTTGATTAACCTTAAATCATCTTCCATAATACCTTTCCATCTTTAGTAACTACAACTTAAGGTTATATATTAAAATAGATACAGAATACAATTAAAACAATAAAACACAAGAATGATGGATGATAAACCACTGCAGAACACTAAGAATGAAAATAATTGATTAATTCAATTTTCCCCTTTTTTGGTAGGATCATATTTAATGAAAACAATTGCAATCTTTCTTAAAATTGTTGCTGTTTTATCCTACTTTAGGCTCTTAGGGAAGAGGAGGAAAAGTATGTAATTATTAAAAAAATGGTTGATATTGAAAAACCATTTTTTAGTCAGGATCAAGTATTCAATCCCAAAGGTTGAACCTTTAGGAATGTGATGAGAAAACAGAGTTTTAATGGAAACTGCTCTAAGTACAGCAAGTTTTACTAAATATCTGCGAAATAAAGTATTTTATATATCTCAAAATGCAATTTGTATTTTGAATTGCTCTTAAACTTACATCCAAAGGGTTTTGATAACCTTTTTTTAGGATTTCTAAACCACACAGCAAAACTCACAAAGGAATATTACCCTTCAATCTGTGTCTACATTTTCTTCATAATTTATTTAATTCATCCCTTAATGTAGCTCAAAATCCTTTAACCCTTTAAGAAATTTGAAAGGGGCTATCTGAAAATAATCTTGTCCTACATATTTTTTTTCCTAGCAAATCAGGGCACAATGCATTCTTTTTCACTATCCTTATATATAAAACCCAAAATATTTGGAATGGTAAAACCCTTAATTTTCCCCATTTTAAAATTAATGAAATTTCACTTCCATGCATAACCAAACATTTCTTTTAATCTATTAAAGTAACTCTTATTTTAGGCTTGGTCTTTTTGTCTATCATGGATTTGACAGCAAATCAAAATTTTCTTAGATTTTGAGAAATGCACTTAATATACGCTACTGAGGAAGATTAAGTCTGTGATTTCATAAAGGCTGTTCCTCAAGCAGACCCAGCCTTTAAAGTTCTTTGTTCTACTGATAACAGGCAAGCCTGAAAAAAAGCCAAAAATGCCAAATTCTCTTGGCTTTCACACCAAAAAGAATTACAGATAGTTCAGCCAGAGACAAGATTTGCACCAATGTCCAGAACCACTCAGAGAAATATTGTCTGGAAAATTCTTTTTTTGAAGTACCATAGAAACACAAATGCTGCAAAAACATCAGCCAGTGTCCCTTGTATATTCTGAGAAAATAAGAGAAATTAGAAAGCACCTAACCTCTGGTATGAAAAATTTCATTTTGCCATTTTAGGAATGGAAGGTTTTCAACTCTTTTTTTGAATTAAATGTCAAGACACCTAATACTACTAGAAGAGGTCAAGTGAGATGACTGGTACATGCTACATCTTAACATTAAAAATTAAATAATATTTTACCGAAAAAAAGTTAAAACTAGGCATTTTCATTTTAGCAATAAAATTCATCAGCTTCTCCAAATATTTTTTCTATTATATTTCTTCATGTAAAAACATAAAACGTTCAAGTTTTATTCCTCTGAAACAAAGCAGTTATTGAACTTTTCTAAGTCCTTGGTGAAACAGAAAGGCCTCAAAAGTTGAAAAATTTGTAGATACCAATAGTCTTGAAATAGAAGACACCTTTACAAAGAAAATGTAATGCCAATGACTATCATCACAGTAGTATTAAAATATATTCATTGATAAATTTGTGTTACTCTGAATTACAGCAAGTAAACATGTTTGAAAAACAAGTAATAGATAAGATACCAAATTTGTTTGTGATTTACACACAGTCTTACATGTTTGTGACAGGTCTGAAGTCCTTCATGGAGTTACAGCATTTTTCCTGACACTCTTATGTTTAGAATAAAAATATATAAATATTATCTAGTTGTTTGGTTTTTTTTTTCTTCATTGAAAAAATACAACACTGGCATTTAATGAGACTTAGCATGCAGTTTACCTCATTTAAAGACTCTACTGTATGCATAAGCCAATGTAATATATATTTGTAATACATACATGTAACATATGTGAGACAAGGAAGCGCTTTTCTTACAAGCCTTTTGAGCTTTAAAGCAAAAGCACATTTTCTTTGTTGAAATTTTAACAGCTTCATTAAAAAAATGCATAGTCTATGAAGCAGAGCCCAATTACTAAAAAATTTTGAAGTTTTTACATTGAAAATTCATATTTCATGGCTGTAAATGGACAGCTGACTAGTAGAAATTCCTTAAATGTAACTTTCCCACTATGAATCTTCCTTTCTTTGCAAGAAGACAGAACTACAACTTCATTCCTCTTGCAGAAATGTACTCATTCTTTTTCATGCTGAAACACTTCAGAAAAGAGATAATATTGTATATAGCTCTGTTTGGTTACAGCTCTGGGCCTGGAAGATTTATTTTAAATATCAATGCCCAAAGTTAAACATCTTGATAAGCATTTAGCTACAAATCTTCCATTAAAGCACATCCACTAAAATGGACTGAAAATCTCAGCTCTATAGACAGCCCTCTGATTACTTTCTTCTTTCACCTGTAGGCTATTCAAATTCTAAAATAGTATTCAATGAGCAAAGAGCAAGCCCTCTCCTCACAGTTTGGTTCCATAGACAGAATGTTTTGTGAATCAAATTTTACAATCCGAAATGAGCCACCTTGAAAACAGATAAATCCGAAGGCACTGCTAGCTGTCACTGACAAGCATTTTGACATTAGGCTCCCTGACACTAACATCTCTGTCACTGTGCACATTCACAGATTCCCCAGACTTGAAAAAAATGAACAGGGTTGATCCTGGCCTATATGGAGCACGGCCAAGGCAGAAGAGTTACAGGCTCCTTCCTCAAAAGCTGTTGAAGAGATCAGTGATTTCCAGAGCTGCTTTGGACATTTTATGCTGGTATGACTTGGAAATATAGCGAAAGAAAGAAATTATGCTCTCAGTTCTCACCATTTTCTCCAAACCTGAATCCAAAAGCTTTATGATTAGGGAACTTACTAAGACCATGAGAGACATTATTTCCTTATTTTCTCATCCCACTCCCACATTATTTTCCTGTCTAAGATGGTGACATTTTCTGTCCATCTTGGTGACAATCAGCTCCTCAAAATACTGACTGGATGATCAGATTAAAAAAGCCACACTGAATGAGATAAAGGCCTGAGTAATCTGGTTTGATTCATTAATCAACCCTCTTTTAAGAAGGATGTTGTTTTAGAGATCTCTTGAGATCCTTACTATCCTCAAATCCAACTTGAGTTGTCCTAAGTCAGCAGGACAGCTATTAGGAATATAGGGAAAGAAGTTTATGTTTCAGACTTCATGGTGTTCAATTTTTTTCCTTTATTTTACATTGTTTTATTTTACTATTTATCCAGTTTCACCAAAGTTGCAGAAATCATTGGAGCATGACCCAGGTATTTACCCCTACCAACAATTTCTATCTAGCAATGGGGACAGAGATTCATTTTCTTGGTCTTCTCTAGCTAAAATCCAAAATTTTAATTATCCCCTGGTTATACAAAACAACTCCTCCAAAGAAATGATTTTGAGTGGAACATATGTTCTGGGGCAGGAAGGAAAAGCCACCCTTAATATATTACTTGATTTTGAGTTACTTCCTCAGGTTAATGATGCAGTCAAGTATAGTATGTAAGAAATATTTTTTGAGCTTCATTTTTAATGTTTCCTGTACAAGTGTTGTTTGCTACTTTAAATTGATGTTAGATGCTGTCATCTAAGCTGGACAAGACATTAAGCCAAAAGATGCAACCACATTAATTGTATCACACCAAATTTTGTGAACACATTCCTAAAAACCTGAATTATAATCCTATTCTTTTTAAAATATTGTGATATTTTCCTACTTGTGATCCATCTTCTATAATTTCTTATATTCCACTAAAGCACAGAACTTTCAACTAATTAATAAGTAGTAAAGCTTATTTTTTTCTTTACCCATGCAGTGGCAGAAAAAAAGACATCACAAAACATATCCTATTCATAATTTCAAGTGAGTAATAGTCAGGTCATATGAATATGATATGGGAGACAGAGTCACCACTGAGGATGTGGCTCAGCACTGAGAACAGAAATGCAGGATGTCCAAGACCTTTAAGCAACACCACGAAGGCAAATGTAGTGTTTTCAATTGTTGCAACAAATTTTAATACGATCGCTCAATATCTTTTTTTCCATTTTTACGTCTGACATTTTATCTAGATTAAAATCTCTTTATATTACCAAATAACATTATTAGAACTCTTCCCTGTGTGAAAAAATTCAATTTTTTTCCCTAGCACGTAAGAGAAAAAATTAGATGTTAGTTTCTCTCCATCTGGACTTTCTGCACTTTAAGAACTGCTGTTAATTTCTTAGCCATGTCAATGAAATTTTAAATATGAATGCTATTTCAGCTTACTTGGTTCAGTTGTGTGGTAAAACACTATTGCTAATTACCAGTATTTCTAAAATAGTGAAAGACAAAACATTCAGCTTTCAATAATCATTCCTAAGTAGCATTTCTGGTTTGAGGATACATAAATAATTCCTTTCTTAGCCTTTTGTGTTCTGCAATAAGGAAAACCTTTCATGATATATGTTTGCAGTCCATAGTCTGTAAATCTAGAAACTGAGTTTAACATTATTTGGAATCTGTAGACAAAAAACCATTGTGTTCGTCTGTAACTGCTAAACATTTATTGAAAAAAAATGCTCAATTCCATTGATTTTTGGTTTTGGATACATATGCATTTAAGACATCTGTGGATTTAAAATATATGTAGATTTCTGATAGGAAGAAATTGTAATCAATGAGTAAATCCTGTGAAATCATTATGTTTACATTAAGGGATTTATTACTGTGTAAATGTATTTTAAAATAAAGTTCATTTTTGATACTGGATTAACGAATTCCACGTAAAAAATACTGGGTCTGTATTTTGTCACTCAGAAGAAGACATTTTAGAGGTGAAATTTCCCACATGAATGTATTCTATAAATATATTAATAGGTGGTAATATCTCACAAACTCAAGGTCAAAGTAAAATATGAGTTCAACATTATAGTAAAATGATTATGGCTAATTAGGGGGCTCCTCTTCAAGTGACCTTGAAAATAGGACTGCACATATATGTATATCATCTCTGTCAGATCACTCATTTGTGTAGTGGATGTTAATATATACTAAATTACCAAAAACAGATTTATACATCATATTATCAAAGTTATATTATAAAAGTCCGTATGTAATTCTCCATGATTTGCAAAGATTTGCCATGGAATCATAAGAGTTAATGACATCTGTAGTCCCACATAAAGTTGCCTAATACATCATTATATTGGACAAGCCAGTTGGGAGGGGAGGAAACCTGAGATGGGAATGTAAATTGACTCATCCTTTCTCATAACCTGTGGTGCCTCAGTGGCACAAACAATGGAAAAGCAAACTCTCATAGGAACTGGAGACCAGAAACTGAAATTCCAAGCCTAGGTGAATTTAAACAATTAAACAAATTATTCAAAAAAAGTTGTCACTCAGATTTGTACTTCTTCAGTTTGGCTTCTTTTGGTACTGTACACATAACTGATGTCAAGAGCTGATGCCTCAAGAGATGTGATGTTTAAAGGTCCTTCTGCCCTTTGTCTGAAGAAGTTGTTGCTGGGAAAATCAATGAATATAAAATTATGGGCAGCAAACAACTAAGAGGTGTGATATAGGGTCAAAGTGCATCTGTTTAAGAAGTTTTTTCTGCGGTGAGTTGGAAGAAACATTTTTTTTTTTCTTTCTTTTGTCTTGAAAAAACATGTGCATATCTGAGAACAATTTTCTTCCCATCCTGAAGTCCATGGGGAACTGCTTCATTATGAAGTCCTGGCTTCAGAAAAGAAGTATAGGTTTCAGGATTCAGGGTAAACATGCTCACACATAAGCTTAATATTGAGTTTTTTATCCTTCACTAGCACAGATAGACATATTGCTATTTACCATTCATGTTCACAACTGAGCATTTCTGAATGGTCTTTACAAAGTTCCAGAATCTCAAGACGTTCATATACACTTGATATGAATTGTCATGCAGCCTCAGTGGCAAAAATAATCACAGGTGAGATGAACATCTAATTGAGTTTATCCCAGTGTGCAGGAATAAATCGTACTAATGCTCCCTATTTTATCAAAATAACCTTTCAACCACAGAAGGCACTTGTAAAGAGAGGTAGTAATCATTGTACATTTTAAAGAGGAAGAAGAGATTAATACTTTTGGAAGTATTTGGAAGAAGAAAGAATACTTTTGGAATTTAAAGAAGCTTCCTTGCAAAATTATTGCAAAAATTGTGCTAAACATCTACACAGCTTGATTTCACAGTGTAGAGGTGACGCTTCAAGATGTGGGCCCAGGTGTCAAGTTTGACACTACAAGGTGAAAAGAGTCTAATAATAGATTATTTCTTCTTATTATTCAAAGTGAATCAAGATAGTTTGAAGATTATTTTTTTCCAAAAAGTTTTGTAAATTTGTTTTTACCTCACCTATTTTTGTGCAGATCAGAGAGCTTGGTATTCTGATCTGACCTGTACAAGTCTTGTTCATGCTCAAATCTCTTTTCAATAGCCACAACAACAGAAAAATCTTACAGCCAAGGGCTATTTTCTCTTTGAAGTAATGATAAAAGAAAAGTAGTTTTAGGCAGAGCTGAGGTGCTGCAGATGAAAGGAGTTTAGTTTTCCATGTTGTTATATATGCTTAATTGAGAAGAGCTGGGAGTCTGAGGATGGGGTTAAGGGATATATAAGGAAGAAAGTGGCAGCCCTTGGACTGGAGACAAATGCACTGCCAATGAAAACTCTTACTGGCAGTAGTAGTCTACACAAAATGCTTGGCTACTAGTTGACAGCAGTTGCCTGTGCCAGATTCCTGTGATGGAGGCAATGTAGACCTCTGTACTTTCATGTTCATGGAATAAATACAAAGAAGTAAAAGCTCTTGTTGTTAAAGTAAAGCTGGAAAATATTTTTATTTTCTCCAACTGTGCTTGTCAGGGCCTGAAAAACTGCTGTGCACAATGAAGCACCTGTACAAGAGAGAGATTGAAGTGATAAGAGAAAACTAGAAATAACTGAAAGTGTGGGGTTTTTTTGTCATCTTTAATGTCAGCTTTTGAAACATTTTTTGAGAAAGGCTTCCTTTAACAGTCCAGAAAACAGCAGAGTACAGAGCTTATCTCTGAGTTATAGTGAAATGAAATCAAAGAAACAGTACCTGAACCTGCAGCCTTTTTTTCTATCCTGCAAAATGACAATTGGGAAAATATTTTAGTGGTTAAAGTCACTCGCCAAACTGTGTCACACTATATGCAATACAGAATTACAGACTTTGTACTTGGTACTTCTATTTACCAAAAAAAAAAAGGTCTATTGCAGCAAGCGCCACTAGGCTTCTGGAGAAAGCAGAGTACAAAGTGAAAGTGTTCTTGTTTCCCATATTACCTGCATTCCCATGCCATAAATATTGGTAAATTTCTAAAATGAAAAAGTCAAATCTCCTCTGTATTTATGAACAATTTGATCAAGAAATCAGCAAGAGATCATTTATTTTTGAACTTTTTTACCATTATTTTCCTTAAAACCAACAAAGTTAGTGGGAGCATGTGCTAAAAAATGGAAGCAAGTAGCTGTACCTTAAAAAAGAATCATGCACCGCTACTCTAGTTTGATTTGGGGAAAAAATATTATCAATACATATATGAGGAATGGTGGTATTTTTTCTTTTATGAGGCTGCTCCATTAAACACCAGTTACAGCAGCCACTTGTGACCACATCACTCACTATAATTGGCAGGCAGACATCACTCAGCACATAAATACCAGGCAATGGGGCCTGTTTTATTGTTTGGCTGACGCAGAGTACAGCTGTGCAAGGTTGAAAAAGACAGCATTTCTTTGTGACAGATCATTATGCAGATTCTTAATATTAGGGCTAATCCTGAACTACATATTCAAGAAAAACTTCTACTGCATATGTGCCAAATCAGTAAACAATCCAGGTTCAAATCAGTAAACACTAGAGTCTGAGAAAGCTCTTGGAGGACCACAGGCAAAGCAGAGCTGAATACTCAGAACAGCTGCAATCATCCATATGAGAGACTCTCTACCATCAATGGCACAAAACCCAGCAGACATAGCACAAAAATAATCCCTTGTACTTCACAGCTTTATGTTCCTAATAGAGTCTGTCCAGGCTCCACAGATGCTGAGTGTCACCCAAACAAGCTGCAATATGATGGAACGGCTGCAGTTGGTTGCTGTCCCTTGTAATAATAATTAATAATAATAATAATAATAATAATAATAATAATAATAATAGTAAAAAGTACTGAATAAAATTACAGAATACTGCTAAAAGAAATTTGGAGATGGAAGGTGGGATTGTTCTTCTGGCGCATGGTTCTAACTAGAAGAAGCAAGAAATAAATAGAAATTATCTTCTATAAGTAGAGTATCACTAGAAATGCTTTAGAGAGTTGCATATCTTGAGTTTTTAGAATGAAGAATTCTTCAGTTTATTTATGCTGATTTTATTAGCCTTGTTCACACAGTGTCATAACCACTTGTTATAAAAGAATGGCAACACTTAACTAAGTGTAAGTTAAATAAATATTTTGTAAAGTTTTACGACACTTTTTAAAAATGCCAAATTTTCAGGCTAACTTCCACAGAAAATAAAGCTTTCCTCTTACTTCTCCTTAAAATAACATTTTTCTTCTACCATCAGATGATTTTATGCACATTCATTCAATTTAATGGTTTATCTTTCAACAGTGACAAGACGCATTTCTCTTTGGTGTGCTCAAATATGAGAATATATCTAACATCGTTGTGAAACATAAAAGTGGAGACAAAAATATCAGGCATTAAATAAAAATTTCTACAGTACATTCAACCTTGAAATGAATAGAGGCTCAGGATAGCATTGTTCACACACATCCTTAAAACCCCTTGCCTTTTCTCTAAACCAGAAAGTGAGACCAACAAGGGTTTAAAAGTAACACAAATGATACGTAAGAACAGGAGTGGCAAAATGATCTATCAGTACCCTGGGCTCTTGTTGTGACAAGGAATATCTTAATGGGAATATTCAAATGATTCTAAAATATCTTTTCTGAGAGCACACAGAAAGGGAAACGCAACTAAAATATAAGAAATATTAGCAATTAATAGGAAAAAAGTCATGTCCTAACTGCTTCTATAATGATCTGTGAATGGTCTCATCACTTATTAAATCTCATCACTACATAAAGTTTTTTTGTTTTGTTTTTGGTGGTTTTTTTAAGAAATAAAAATTTAGCTAGAGCCTTAGTCAGTCAAATACTTAGTTATACTTTCTCCTCACACGACATCAAATACTTTAACAGGTTTTAATCCACTTTTTAAATAGTTTGTCAAGACTTTTGCACCAGGTTTTTCTACTCATAAAACTAACACATCTTTAAAATATTCCCATATGTATTACATATAATTTTAATTGTATGCTTCCATAAATGATTTTTCCTAATAATTGCAGATCTTTTAATATACTGGAAGACTGTGGAAATTTTCAAAATTCAAATATAATAAATTAATTATCCTATAATTAATCTGCTGTGGCAAAGCTTATTTGTTAGCAACTAAATTTATTTCTATGAAACCCATAAATGGTTTCTCTGACCATTTTGTGCACATTGGTACCCTCAACGAAACATTTCAGATTAAGAGTGAGATGAAAGAACTTGAGCAGTTGCCCAGAAAAGTAGAAAAATTTATATGGTTGTTTTTCCTGTGCTGCACCTTCCTGGAAGTACACATATAAAATTTGGTGCTTTCCCATGAACCAGCATCATATCCATCTTCAGCCACAGAACCCAGAATATGTATTTCTCTATAGCGTGTGAATTTATCAAAATACCCATTATTATGCTGCAAAAATTCCCAAATATGTTTTTCATAAGATTACATGATATCTTTTCTTTCTAGAACCCCCCAGCAGCGAGAATCCCTCTTCTAATAGCATCTAATAATTTCATTCTCTGCAACTTTGTCATGATTAATGTTATTTGATCCTATAAATTATTTTTTCCAGGATTCACATAAAGTATTTCCAATCAATGTCTGCACGTTCATCTTCCATAGAAGAACTCACTTTTAATGGAAGACAAAATTAACTTCCTTTAATGTTTTTTTCCTGTTAAGCGCAAGATTTTTCCTATTTTTTTTTTTTTCCTCTCTCCTTTTTGTGTTCATGGTAACATTTTGCCTATCACAACAGTCTTTTAGATATCTTCCTGGAATTTCTCATTCTTATTTTATTCTTCAATTCTTGTATGATAAATATATGAGCAACTAATTGCATGATAACCTTCTTGTGCATCGTTCAGAATATTTTCAGTGAAAATTTATTTTTTCTGTTCTGTCAAAAGTAATTGTTAAACAGTATCAGACACTTCGTAGTGTTTACTTGAAAAGGTTAAAATTCAGTAGACATTTCTGATTCCAAAGGAGTTTTATTCTCAGAAAAATAAACAAAAAAAAAAAACCTGTACATAACAAAGGATATATAACAGAAAACTTGAAAACACCATTCACCTTTCTAAAGTAGGACATCAATAAGACTTACTAAACCATATCTCTTTTTCTTTAGACATAGCTATTTTATTCAGAATTATTTTCTTACCTTCTAATGCCTTCTTATGTCTCTAAACTCCTCACAGTACTTATATCTATGCTGTTTCTTGACCATCTTCTTTCATTAAACTCTATAGCCAATACATCACTTTGGTAAAATTCATTTGCAACTTCAAATTATAACTTTGAATAACCTGTTTCTACTGGAACCAGTTCAGATGAAGCCAGAAATACAAAAAACACAGTGGAAACTTTAATATAGTAAAAGACTTAATAAAGGTTTTAGAATTGGTTGAGAGATTAAAGGAGTTCTTTACAAGACATATTTTTCATATATTAATAACAGTACAAATGATTTTCACATTTTGAAGTATTTATACTTGTTTGTGCAGATTACACATACAAAATTGCAAATGTCTCTAATGAAGAGGTGTTTGATCATTAAAAGTTGGATTTTATTATGCATTAGGCAAATCAGAAATGGTTTTTACTCTAAGAAAATTTCAGGATTTTTATAATAAACACAGACCTATCAAATGTTTAATTGCAAAGAATTCGGTAGTGATCTGAATAGGTACAATTGCTCAAAGCTGATTAACTGGCACCTGTGCACTGTTCTGACTGGCTTGCAAAGGTTCAAGTTATATCTGACATACTGATAGAAGGTAATGATATATGCTTCATTCACCAAAGAAACAAATGTTTTGTTTCCCTGCTCTGTTTCCCTGCTTTACAGATACGTGCAGTGGTATAATGCGCACTACTAGTATTGTAAAACAAGAGTTTATTACATGGCTAAGTAAGTTGATCTTTGTAAAAGTGCACAAATGCATTGAAATAAAATAAAACTACTTAATCCAATCTTCTCTTATACAATTTCTTTCAAGGAGAACAGACACAGCCTGTTAAAATAACAAAGAATGTAGAGTTTCCATTCACATTCACAAAGTGTCCTCATTCAAACCCCCAGTCTAAAGCTACCTTTCCTCTCCTCTCATTTTTCTTTGTGGTGGAGAAATGTGATTCCATGGAACCAACAGTGATTTTGTTTTATGTTAACTGGCAGAGCTTTTCGAGCCTTGCAGACCTGGTGACACTTAAATGGCCCACACTTTGGATTGTCTTGTTGTGTGGAAAAGGTAGATAAGGGGAGGAGGAGAAACATAAAACAGGTGGGCAAGGGCAAAGTGGCATTCACAAAAGTTTCTTAGATCAGAGCCAGGCTGAGGATCATTTCTGTGATAAACAATTGCTGTATTGAAATTACATCACATAAGGTGTTATATTACTTACAAAGTCCTGAGAATTCTGTAAAACCTGGCAAGCAGATCACATGGAAAAAGGTAAGATCTCCTGAACTTTTAGCCAGGAAATCAACAGAAACTAATATAGTTTAATGGTAATTAGTCTAATATGTGCTGCTTGTAGAACAGCTGCCAATAATACCACATAGTGACTGCTGTAAAATGCCAACTACTCTGGCTTCCCTGTTAGGGATTAGTTGGAAGATTTTAGAACTTCACTTGGCTTGATATTTAGATCACACCTGAAATGGGTTTATAAGTTTATTTTGCAGCATATGAGCTACAAGATCCTGAACTATGTTAATTTTCTATTTATATTTTCATTTGCACCAATATTTTCTCTATTGTCAATTTAAGATCCCACAAAAAATGGTATGTTTTTCTTCTGATATCAGGGTGGTGCTTTTGATATATCCCTGATATACAGATACAATCAGATCAAAAAATTAAAAACAGAATCTAAATAAAAGGAAAATTTGAATAATGTCTATATTTATTGGGAAGTAATCAATTACAATAAATTTCAGCATATCTGAATAATTTGACTGAAAAGTTTATTGCAACTGCTTGAGCTAATGTTTTGAGTTTGTAGCCCTCTTCCTTTCCTGTTTAAAGAGTCAATTGACTATTTGACCCTAGTCCAAATTCCTTTTTTTCATTGTTAGTTTCTCTCTGCCTACATGAACAGTGTTAAAAGGAGAGACTTTGCACCAAACTCCAAAAAATGGCCACAGAATGTGATCTAAAATGTGGGTTTGTGAATGAGTAAGAAAAGGTAAATAGGCACAGTTACCATGGTTCTTGGATGCTGCACTTCTTTGTGCCTAGCCAAGAGACTTGCATGCCTAGCCTGGGGCATGGCTGTGTTTGAAAAAGTACAGAGAGTGTCTCATATGTACTGCACCAGGCTAAATGTGCCTCAATATGTACAGTTACTCCTCCTAAAATTGATTATCAAAAGTGTGTTATGGGGAAAAATAAATTGAGGCATAACATTACACTGAGAAGTTCTCAGAGATTGTGCCACTGATAGTCATTTGCTCACAGCCACACTTTTCCACAGTCCTTTTAATCTGGAGCCAGGTGGAAAAAAAAATGCAAATTTGTCTGTGGATTTTCTGCTTGCTCGAACCTTACTATGCAAGCAACAGTGCTGGTAGACATTTATCCCTGTATTTAATTGCTGTGTTTGTAACACATACGTACAATAATTTTGAGAGAATTCTGCGTACATTGTACTTCATTTTATTAACAGCAGTGATGGGGAACTTAATTTTTGGTGACCTAAATACACATTTCACAAAAGAAATTGTTACCTCAGTTTTAAAAATGCTTTATTCTCTTTGAATTTCATGCAGAGACTACTGTCAGGCAATACTTCAAATTTCAATAAGAGTTAGTTTTTATGAGATAAAAGAAATCTCATTTGGATTTATCTCCTAATACTTGTCAAGTCAAAAAATATCTCTATAAATGATGAGACGGTGACTAACACACAGTAAATGCAGTATCAGGTTTATCATTAAAGCTGATTATCATTATCATTATTATTGTCAGTAGTAGTAATTGCAGTAGTAGTATCAGTCAATTATTTATTTAGCCCTATTTTTGAAGGCAGTACCTCAAAGCAACCACATGGCATGGTGATATACAGTCTTTTCAGATTTAAGGTCATTTCATGAGGTTTTTTGATTTTTTTAGATTCCAGGAACATCTATTTTGTACAGATCATCTGAAAGAAAATCACCCTAACTACACAACTAAATACATGACCTAGCAATTAGTGGGTCAGCAGCTACTGTGTTTATATAGACTGCCTGACAAATAACGTTCTTAATAAACCTGACTCAGATATCACCAAGTACACTGTGTAGTAGGCCTCCAATAATCACCCACTCAGTAATTTTCCTTACAGAAAAACATTAGTTATTTTTAAAGGTATTTCAGATTCAGTTAATGGATTGAAAATAATCTCACATACTTACCAGACAGGGTTTTATACTTTGATTTGTATGTGTACACAGGCAGGCAAGAGTACACAAACATAGCTATGCTTTGTAGTGTAATATACTTCATGAAACAGCTATAAATAAATATCACCCTGTAAATAAGATGGTTCATGGGAACAAGGAGTTTAAGATGCGTGAATAGAAATGATTGTCCCAATGGAAGCAGTGACACATGCAACCCTGAGATGAGCCATTACACTTAGCCCTGCATGGGTTCGGATGTTGTTGGGTTGCTTGCAGCACCTGGGAGCAGGTAGATCTGTCACATAGCCAGGGTGAGTTTACAGCCTAGCTCACGGCATGCTCAGAGAGCTCAGGAAAAGTGAGGCACCCCGGAGGGGCAAAACAAAGGACTGTAACCCCTTAGGGCTGGGCTTCCAGCCAGCCAGGTCCTTCCTGGGAGAGCCCAGGCACAATCATGCCTCTCAAGAGCAGGGCACACTCAGCCTTCGCTGCACCATCTGCCATGCCAAGGAACAGTATCCCAACTTGATCCTCAAATATTTATGACTTAATTATTATTTAAAGTGTACTTTTAGGAAAGCTAGCCATAAAATTATGCATTTCAGTGCTAGTTTCTGGACAAGCAAGCTGCTATAAAAGTACACATCTCTCTTTCACTGGTCTTTGGATTAGGTTTGAATGCAAGGAAGGGAGAGGGAGCTATTTCTAGTCCTGCTTCTGGGACCAGCGTCAGCACTTCTGTCACCACCACTGCCATGAGTAAGCAAAGATACAGGGCAAACACACTAAAAAATGGCTTTGGTCCAAGTAGCACATTTCTTTCAAACACACACTCGGGGCTGAGAATATTGAAAAATGGTTACAATGTCTGGTTAATGTTTTGATCACCTCATATGGTCCCACATATAGCTCCTTTCTTGTGTATATTGGTGGCAGTATAATAAAGGCTCTCAGAGATCCAAGAGTCTTTCATATTCATTGTTTTTCCCATTGTCTAACTTTGATTATGCACAGTTTTCTTAGGAGAAACTGCTAAGCAGCAATCATTCAAGGACGAGTAGACACAATGGGGCCACTTGTGCAGATTTTTTGCTGGCAAAGTTCCTTCTTAAATCAGGTGAAGGAAGTAATTGTTTTGTTTAAAAACTGAAATCGGCTGATTTTTGAGAAGCCAGACATTTTGTCTGAAAAGATGTCAAGCAAGTTAACTTTGTTGACATTAGAGAGTTTTGTTCTATGTGATGGGCAATTTCATTCGAGTACAAAGTGCAAGACTGGTCCCAAAGATCTGTGAAAGCAGTAGTTCGTTTTTTCTTGAACTTCTGATTGTAGATTATTTACATAGTTCTTTAACTTCATTGCTGCAAAAATAAAATAAAACAAAATAATATAAGTTTTAATTTACAAAATATGAAATTTTGTAAATTATAAATATATCATAAAATTTAGGTGTGGAGGAATGTGTAGGAATTTGAGCAAGGCATATCAGAAATAGGTGTGGCCAAGCAGAGGTCTGCTCCTCAAATTGAGAAGTTAGAAAGAAATGTATAGGCAGTGGAAGAAGGGACAGGTGACCTAGGAGGAGTACAGGGATATGGTCTGGATGTGTAGGGATGAGGTCAGGAAAGCCAAGGCAAAACTGGGCAATACCTGGAAAGAGATGCAAACAAAAAGGGACTCTGTAAGTTTACGGAAAAGAAAGGCCAAGGAGAGTGTATTCCCCTAATAAGCAGGGATGAACTGGTGGTGATGGATATGAAAGAGGCTGAGGTAATCCATGAGCTCCTCACCTTAGTCTTCACTGGCTGTCAGGCTTTCCACATCTGTCAAGTCCCCAGACATTTGGGTGAGTATGGAGAGAGTAAAATCCTTCCCACTGTAAGGAAGCCACAGTTTCAGGATCAGCTGATGAAACTGGATAGCCACAAGTCCATGGGATTGGAGGACATGTATTCCTGAGGGATCTGACTGATGTTGTCAAGCCACTCCATCATATTTGAAAAGTCATGGTGAAGTCAGGTGAAGTCTCTGGTGACCGAGGGGAAAAAAAAAAAAATGCTGCTCCTTTTTTTAAAAAAAGTAGCATGGAAGATTAAGGAAACTATGGACCAGCCAGTCTCACCTGGAAGACAATGGAACAGATCCTCCTAGAAGATATTCTAAAGCATGTAAAAGTAAAAAGGTGATCCAAGACAGCCAGCACTGCTTTACTAGGGGCAAATCATGCCTGACCAATCTGGTGGTCTTTTAATGGGAGACAAGGGAAGATCAACTGATGCCATCTACCTAGACTTCTATAAGGCCTTTGATATGGTTTCAGATTACATCCTTATCTCCAAATTGGAGAGACATAGATTTGATGAATGCTGTATTCAATGGAAAAGGAATGGGATGGATGGACAGAGTCAGAGATTTTATGTTCAGGTGGCAGCTGGTGATGAACGGTGTCCCTCAGGGATCTGTGTTGGGCACAGTGTTCTTAAACATCACTCATCAGTTATACAGACCATGGGAATGAGTGCACCCCCAGCCAGGTTGCAGATAGCACAAAAGAAGGATGGGACAGCATGCAGACGATCCTAGACAGACTTGAGAAGTCTTAGAACCTCATGAAGTTCACCAAGTCTAAGTGTAATTTGCTACACTTGTGGTAGAAAAATCCCAGACATGAGTGTAGACTGTAAGAAGTCATAGAGAGAAGCCCTGCCAAGAAGACCCCCACAATTTTATTCTTAGCATTGTTCTACCTAAGAAAAACACACATCATCTGCATTACAGTCTTCTTTTTGCAGGTTTTATTAATCTATAAAATAGTTTTATAAGAGTAAAAATATCATGTTATAGGATAACTTTAACCTTAAACTTAGACAAGCTGGTCAATGTGTGTTAAGCAGTGTGTAAAGTGTGTACAATGTTACATATAGAGTGTGTAAAGTATTATATAAAAGGGAGCATTTCCACCTGAAGTTTAATCACAGGTATTAAGAGCTGTTGGATTTTTTTTGTCCCTTCTCTCTAGTAAACATATAATGCCAAGGTGCTTTGCCCAGGATGTTATGAGAAGGAGCAATTAGTTTTTTAAAAAAGAGAGTACAGAAAGAGACAACAAAACCTTATATGTATCATATATCTTCTTGAGACACCTCACCTCATCTTCCTAGTAGGGATATAGAGTGAGGGTAGAAGTAGTATTTGAAAGAGAGAATCTGCAAATACAGATTTTGTTAATGGAGTTTGTTAATAAAGTGTTATATTTTTTTAGCTATGACTTAGAAATATATTTTCTGCCCTCCATCTGCATGAAGGCTAGAGGTGTGTCTTGTTAAACATGTGTCCTATTCAATATGAAAGGATTTGGAAAGAAAATGCCAATATCACTAAACTCAAAGTTTTCAACTTTTTTTTTTCTCTATAAATATAATATTATAAAATGTCCACAAAAGGTGGTTAAGAAGTTTGCATACGGAATTTTCTTTAGGGAAATTAAGTATCTAGGAGTCCATTATTCAGAAAAGATTAATCGTCACACAGATATGTCAACATAATTTATTTTTAGATTTTTTTAAAGTGGATTAAGCTAGCTAGAACTTTTATAAAGTTTAAATTCAGGGGTTTTTATTAATATAATTTTTGCTACATATTTCTACATCTCCTTGTAGTATTCTACTTATGGCTACTGCTTTTAAAACTAAACTAATTGTTAGCAAGAGAGATAAAATGAAATAATTCATTTTTTTAATACTCATTCTGAGTTTTGAGAACTAGGAGTTGCAATGCAGAAAATAAAAATGTATCATTAAGATTTTTTTGCTCCCTGTAGAATAATCAGAACAGGAGAAGTAACAATTATGCTTTTAAAACCACAAGAATTAATGTCTTTTTACATGGAAGATGTTTTCATATATTAAAGAAAATATATCCTACAATATTGTTGGAACTACGGAAGAATTAATTATATTAGAAAGTTTTATTTTTCATCACTTTCAATATTTAAAAAGTATATTTTTCTCCAAAATTGTCAAATTTAGCATAAATACCTGTGGCTAAATAAAATCTAGACGTCTATACTCTTTCAAATGGATGCTCATGTTACTAGCAAGTAGTGACTTTGGGGGGAAAAAAAACAGATTGCATAAATGATGCAGACAGCCTCCATGAAAGCTTTGCAGTGGAAGTCACCTCCCTTTTCACTGTCTCTGGCTGCTCTGCTTTTTATGGTTTTTTTTCACCACAACTGCGGTACATATACTTCTATTCATGGTGTTGTGCTGGGAAGATACTCCTTGTTAGATATGTCCTTTTCCTTCACTGAAAATAAACAAGCTTCTTAAATCTTGATGTGCTTACACAGCATCCTCACAGTTGTATCAACAGCAAGGAGAACCACTTGTGGGGCAGTAGCAGGGTGCCCAGCCAAACTGGAGAGGGGGACCATTTAAGCCACCATGTCCCCTGGAACCCTTGGTAAACCATAGAATGAAAACAGAATTTTCTTTTATAGTGTCAAAGTCTGTGTTCTCTCCTTACCTTTGTCATCAGCCCAGGCAAGTTCAAACCTGACCTTCTGTCCTTACCTACATACTTTTTTTTTATACCTTTGCTCTAAGAGAAAAGTAAATTAGAAAAGCTGGTTCTTACTGGCCTTCTCTCTTCTATTGTACAGGATCTTCAGTGCCTCCATAATATACCTGCAAGGCATCCCTGCTTTAAAGATAGATAAAGGCACTAAGAAGTGGGGGCAGAGGAATTTAAGATTTTATTAAATTTATTTTATAAAACTAGGTTTATGCTAGTTTGTATTATTGAATAATGAAATGTCACATGTCAGAAGATGTTAAATATTTGTAAGAAGTTAGCATTGTTCTGTGCATTTTCCAAATGGATCTATTATGTCTGAGAATTCTAGCTACTTATTTTAAGTGATAAGTGTCATTTGGCATCATGTATCAAGGAAGTACCATGTGCTCCCCATCTGCCTTTCAAAAAGTTACAAATGACACCATTCATCTCATCACATGACAGACCTGTTGTTTCTTATCCATCATATGTCTGCCTTTTGTAAATGTGGTAGTGATCCATTTTCCCACATTCTCTTATTTGTGTGCTTCGCTTTAAGTTAATCTGGAAATCTTCTGGAGGGTTTAAAAACACTGAACAATTTCTTCTTGAAGTCTATTTGGTTTATGCTGTGACCAGATATCAAAGCAGTCTAAACACGCAAATTACATTGAAACGTATTTCACTTTGGTTAAGTATAAGCTATTTCCTTTCTTTATAGGCTTTATGTATCTAACTGCAGTGAATATGAGAGTGTGTTTCAGAAAAGCCTGAAAAACAAAAACATGAATGTGCACATGGAAGATTGTATCCGTAAGATAAATAATTGAAACATGTTGGGAAACTCTTTGTGAGATATAAGTGAATTCATTGTGCCCACTGGGATATTTACCAGATGAAAAGTGTGACAATGACAGTAACCTCGTTGTTTGGTACATAATTTAGAGTATTCCTAATGAATATTTCATGTAGTATCATTTGTGTATGAATTGTAAGGCATGTATATCAAGATTCACTAGGGGCACTGTCTAACTCCTCTGTTTGAAATATGCACTTATAAATTACTTAAGTATATTATAGGAAAAGGGATTAGTGTACAATCCTTTTCAAGTAAATAATCATGTCCCTTCTTGGGGACAATAAGTAGCTTTGCTTAGTAAAGGAAGAACTAAGAAACAAAGAAAAATAAAATGCTCTCACTTTCCCAATAACAAGCAACTTATGTTCCTAGAAACTCCCTGGAACATTCGTAAAATACATGTAATTTTTAAAAATAATTACCAGAAATAATTTTATTTAAATATGGAAATTTGTGTTTTATGAAGTTGGGGGAGTTTGAAGAAGTATTAGTTAAAGCTGGTCAAAAAGAACTCATTATTTATACTCATATTTATGCATCTCAAAACTTAAATTGAGATTTTTTTTTTATATATAACAGTGAGGGTGATTTCATAATTAAGGGTAGTTCAGGCTTTTTTAGCTACAAATTTTGTAAAACTTGACCGATTTTTCAGTTTTCATAGTTATCAAACACAGTAATGGAAGTGAAGTTCAATTCACAAGTGATTGTGAACAGAACAAGGATATAAATATACCGGCTATTAAATTGAGAATGAAGAATTCAAACAGTACCAAAGTAAATACTGTTATTTTTAAATTGCACCTAATACATATATATATATATATACACACACACACACACACACACATATATACACACACACATATATATACACACACACATCTAAAAACCAATATATATCTACATCTTCATATATCTACCTGTCTCTACACCTATGCCTGTAAAAATCCTTTTGAAACTTGCATTAAAAAGTAAATTCTTGAATCTGCAATTCATCTTAATCAATATTCTGGTTCTATAAGATCCTGAATATTTATCAAACCTAGTTAAATTTAGATATTTATAAAGTGTCAATATTTCTGAAAAATTTTCATATTTACAGTATCCATATTTAAGGAAACTTGTTTCCCTCCATTTTCTTCAAAACAAAGTTCACTGCTTTTCAGGTTTCTGCACATGCCTGTGAGAATGCCCTGGATGTGTTGCAGAACAGGGATCCCTAAAACTATAGCTTTATGAACAAGGCCTATTTATATCTGTAGAACTTGTTTAAGTTTACTTTTTTTTTTTTTTAATTTACTTGATATAGCTATGCTACTAGCAATGACAAGAACAAATCCTTATTATAATAAAACTAAATATGCCCTTTTCATTTTATTAATTAATAATGCTTTAACAAATTCTTTTTTTCATATAAAAGCATCAATAAAAATTATCATTGACATTGTGTTTTTTGTGGTGTTGTTGTTGTTGTTGTTGTTATTTTTTGGGTTGGGGGGGGGTTGGGGGGGGGGGTTTTTTTTTTTTTGGGTGGGGTTGGGTTGGGTTGGGTTGGGTTGGGTTGGGTTTCTTTGGGTTTTTTTCCCCCAAAATATTTTAGCCGCTTAGTTGCAAAGTAAGTAAAACTTTATGTCTCAAATAATTGCCAAAGGCCAAGATTCAACAAAGCGTGTTCTCGGTTTAAAGTACGTATTTAAATCTGTTGGCTTTATGGGACTCAGATACCTGCTTGAGGACATGCTTCAGTCAATGCATGGATTCTCACTGGAGTCTCTGGCCATGCTCTTACAGTTTCAATGATGCCTCTTGGGCACAATGCCAATAAACTCAATCTTGAATCCACTCAAGTCAAGAAGAACCCTTGTTACTGATTTCACTATGTACAGAATGAGGCCATGTGCGGGGAAATGAAGCTCTCAGGTAGGAGTCGTTACACTGCAACATGCTTCGTGCTTGCGTCTTTTTTTTTTTTTTCCCGTGTAATCAGAGATGATAATTTACAGAGAGGGCTGCTGTTTTTCTTGCTTTCTTTCCCCACAGTTTTAGAAGGAGGGAATGTCATTCTGTTTCTGAAAGTTAAGGTTTCATGTGAATCATATTCTGCTGTACCTGGATCTCTCTTCTACTTCACATAACCCAAGAGGTTTGTGGGAGGTGGGGTCTTTATTTTTGTTCTAAAGGATCTTATTTCTTATTCTTATTTCTTATTTACTTCTTATTTCTTATATTTCTTATTCTTATTTATCATTTATAATTTATCACTTATCATTTATCATCTGTTATTATTCTGATGTTAAATTTTATATTTTATATTTTATCATTTTAATTGTTTTATTTTTTGAGTTCAGAATGTATTTTAAATATTTTCAAATAATTTTTAGACTTTATCCCAGTGTCAGTGAAACTGTCTATAGAGACAGTTCAAAATTATAAAAGCAGTTTCTGCATGTAAATACAAAGCAGTGATCTCTTTAATTTAAAATGAAGATTTCCATATATTCTTTAAGTGATTTCTGGTCTTGTTTTTTGACAATCCTATTTCAACCACTTTTTGTTTGTTTGTTTGTTTGTTTGTTTGTTTGTTTGTTTGTTTGTTTATTCTGCAAATATATCAGGGTATGAGCATGCAGCATCCATATCCATTAATTGGTGGGGTCTTTTATGATAAGGATTGCATTCTAGTCTCAGTTTTTATGTTGAGTTTTCATCTCCATATCTTGCTCCTAATTTATAAAGTAAGTGCAATCATACCTTCTGCAAGGTTTATATGAATTAACTAGCTAGAATAGATTTGCTTATCTGTGTTTAGTTCAGTTAAGTTGATTCCAGCTTTTTTTTAAAAGTGCAGGTAAGCATGGAAAAATACTGTTATTATTTCTGTACGGTAATAGTAGAGTTCTTTGTACTTGAAGAGTTTTAAAGACAAGATTCCAGTTGCATACTTGTTTGTGCTTTAAAAAGGTTTTACCAGTCTTTTTTTTTTTTTTTTTTTTTTTTTTTTTTTAATGCAAACTAATAGTAAAATGGCTACTGATATATCCAGCATCAGAAAATACTGGAAAAATCAAAGTGCTGATCAAGGTCAAGGACTCTAGCTCAAGATTGCTAAAATCTAGTACCTTCAAGCAACCAAAGCCATAACCTCCTGAACGATGAAGAGCTGAGAAATGCTGCTTCTGCAAGTTGAAAAGAGCCACTTAGTTTTTAACAGGAAAAGAAAAGGTATTTCCTCTATTTCTCCCTATGACTGCTATTGTAAATGTCACTAGATTCTCATAATAACATTATCTATGAACCAATATATGAAGTTACTGTTTCTTTGAAATTTTTTATGTCTTTAAAAAGCACAAAGTTTAGCTTTATGGCAAATAAAACCAACATGACTTTAATAGCATTTATGAGAACAGTTAAATAAACACAGCTGCCTTGAAACACTTGGTATAAAATTTTAAGAAAAGAAGAAGAAATTTTATTCAAAGGTGAAAATATCTGAGTGGAATAAGAAGTAAAAGAATGTGAAAGGACAGGCAAATGGATAGTAATCCACAGGTTTACATCTACATGAAGTAGTCTTTAATATCCAACTCATAAAACTTTGTGAGGTGCTGCTTAAAGTTGTTATCAAAACTTCATTGTATTCAGTGACCCACAGTTTCACCTCACATCTTCACGGCAGTGAAAATGCTCCCTGTCAGAGTTCACACAGTGGAAAATCTTTTCCATTCCACACACACTGGAGGTCATTTGCACTAGGTTTCTATAATATGTGAATAGATGTTTGTGCTTACTATAAAATGGGCAAATTTTCACACAGGTTAAATCTTATCCAGAGATTCTGAAAGCTGTCCTGAAAAACTCTGTGAATGAAAGATGTCTTAATTTTCTCAGGGTTTTTATAAACAGTTAGGAGGCTCTACAGTACCAGAGAAGCAAAAAGCAACTGAACACAAAAGAGTATAAACACTACATATGTATCCTTGCTTTGTCTTTCCTGAGATTCCTGTCCATCTTTTCTTCTAATTTTTAAATTTTGTTTCATTTTATTCATATCGCTCATTTAGAGATATGTACTTATAGGGTATTTTTGGTGACTTCCTGTGGTGGTGGAGTATAAATCCAATAGGAGTATTGCATACTAATTTCCTTTTATAACTAGTCATCTCACAGATCTGTTGGATGCCTTCTAATTATTGCATTTAAACTCTTTCATATGAAACATCATAAAGTAGTTTTTATGGGATAATCTGACATTTTGAAGGGTATAATATCTGGGACTGTGAACCAACACTAATAATTGGAAGATACTCCGCTAGGGACTGATTTAAGTTAAAAGGGAATGGGTGACCATCATGAATACAGTGCAAACTCAGGGTTTTAGTGATCTTTAGATAGGGGGAAAAATATCTGAAACACAAAAGACAGAGGAATCTCAGAGGAAGCTTCTGGCCACTTTCAACAGAATGTTAATAGCTTCATGTCACTTTAACTCTGACAGGTCTGAAGTGAAAGGCTGCTAATCTCTGTTTGTAATGTTCACAATTGAAGAGAAAAAGTAAGTATTCTTACTTAAGCTAAGGATAAGCATTAACAGTCTGGAAATGATGGGAATGTTCTCCAACGTATTTTAGAGTCAACGAATACCTACCCCCAAAGCCTTGGAAAATGTATAATTTTCTTTCTTCTGTGATAGCACAGGTGATTTAAATGGAACATTGGTTTCAAGTGCTTGGTTCACAAGTCACCATGACTTTACACAAAAAATGTTAGTGTGCTGCAAATCTCAGGCAAAATTTATAATTCACATTCAGTAAAATCATTTAGGAATCATCTAGGTACGCAGGTTCATTCAGGGTATCTTTGCTTTTCAAACTGACTCAAAGTCAGGAAAAAGATGAAAATATTAAAGTAGCCACAAAAGGCATGATTGCTTAGGACTTTTTATATATGTGTGTGTGTCTGTGCGCGTGTGTGTGTGTGTGTATATATACCTGTATATACATACACACACACACATATATATACATATCAATGTGTATACACACACACACACACACACACACACATATATACATATACATAAGAGCACTGCATGTGAATGGCCATACTCCACTTTTGTCTGAGAATCTATCAGCAAGTGAATATCCTGTAAAAAGATCTAGAAATACATTCTACTGTTTTAATCTTTCTTATCTTGTTTTATTTTCTTAAACTTTTCCTCTTCCTACTCATGCCTAACCAACTACATTCTCATCAGCCTCGGAAAGCTGATTATGTTCACACATATAAGTGTACTTGTAGCAGGCATATATAGCCATTTATTACATAATATCTGATCCCCTGTTCCTTGGATTTATATTTCTGCTATTGATATTATCAATATCTGCTGCTAAGTCTCATGATTATAGCATTAGAACAAGTTTGACATTTCTTTAAAGAGATATATTATGTCTAAGTACATACATTTGAACATACAGCAAATTTCACACACAAAATTCAGTAAATTCATTTTTCTTGTCAGAAAGTCACATTATAATTTCTTTTCTAAGTGATTAAGTAATGATTTTTGACTGCTCATATTTTAAAATTCCAGGTGGATGAAAATTGCATTACAGTGCATAAAAATCATGTTATAGCATTTTTTTATGGGTAAAACAATATTGCATACACGGTATGTACATAAGATGCTTGGTTTGTAAGCATGTTTTTCTGTTTTCATATTAAAAAAAGAACAAGTTTTAATGAAATTCTACATATTTTTTGTAATCATTGTAATTTCAGAGTCCAGCTGTAATTGATTTGATTGTTCTCTAATCAATGCAGAGGTTTAAAAAAACTTAAAAAACACAACCAACCAACCAACCAACCAAAATAAACCATATACACACACAAAAAAAGAAAAACACTAAAACAAAATTAAACAAACCAACAAAACAAAAAATCACAGCAATAACAACAACCAACAACCAACGAAACATAAAGACCCCACACACACACACACACACACAAAAATCAAATACAAACACAAAAAGCCAACTCAATTTTCCTTGCTCTCTGGGATTTTTTTTTTTTTTTTTCCATTCCATGCATTTCTGAACCATTTCACTGCAAACATTAAATATAGAAAACGTAGATTTACCTGCAGAAATTACTATCATTTCCAGATTATCATTTCAACAAAAGGTTTTCTCAGGGATTAAGTCAACAACTTTTGTGAATTCCATGAATTTACTTTATTCAAAACTATGGCAAAACGTAGGCATTCAGTTTATTCAATGATTTTATTTTTTTCATTAATTGCCATACTATGCCATAGTAATTTTTCTAGACATTAGACGAGTGGAGAGATAGTGGGATATATGCTAAATATAATGCCCATGTTTGTATTTTGACAAGAGCCATATTTTCTACCCAAATTATACTTTTTTCCTTATAAAATTGTTTTATTTATCTTCCTAGGTATTTGAAGCACACATAATCTTGCACATAATCTTGTACATTGTACTATTCATTTAGTACAGTGTATAAGAAATTGGACATATTTTATAGCAGTATTTTTATAATGATGTGTTGAGGGCTGACAAAGCATATACACTTAAATTCTTCAATCCAAAATCTACATACTGTACATACTACATACTGTAGTACTGTTCAGTAAGTTTTCATGACTAGAGTACTATTATGTTAAATAGCAATTGTGTTAATTTAGCTTGATTTTATGACAATAATCCATTTAAAGGGTTAAATTTCAGAAATACGCTAAATTCTTTTATTTGTTCAGATTTCACGTATTGTTCTTTTTTTCCTTTCAGTCCTCCTTTGCTTCATTAGATGCAGTAATATCTCCCTTGCCTGTGACAATTTCCATTAATATCTCAAAGGCAGCTATTAAGTATCATTACAAGAGAAGATTATAGAAGGAAACCACATACAATAACACTGAAGATAAAGACAATACTCACATTTTCATTTGTTTCTTTGTTCTAAAAATGTAAATCAAGTTCCATGCACTTTCAAACATTCTTTGCTTATGCTTTCAAAGTGCTCTAAAAATAAAAACCTTCATGGCCAAATAAATTAATCTGTTAGGATTGCCTCAATGAAGAAAATACTTCTGTCAGAGATTTTTTTTTCTGCCCTTTCACCCCCAGAAGAATAACTGTCAGGAAAAAAAAAAAAAACCACCACAACCTTATTTCATATATATATGTATGTATGTATGTATGTATGTATCTTTTTTTTAATAGGGGAATTTGGTTAAGTATGTATTTAACAAAACATTTAAATATGTGGTTTTTAACAGAGATCTTCAAAAGTGAGGATCCACTCATAAAGTGATTCTGCATTAAAAGTCAGTCTATGACACCATCTAAATATTTGGTCAATCAACTTTTAGAAAATTATTTAAACATATCTATGGTAACCTAATTATAGCTAAAGGTCACTTGAATTCTAGCACTGTGAAGGAAAACTGAAATCACAAAACTCCTGTATTGGAAATTTTGAAATTCTTGCAGTATGGACCCACTGACTCAGGATGAATTGCATATCTTAAGAGAAACTAACAGGGTTTTCTTGTTTTCCTGAGATGGAGAACTGAAAAAATGGGGACAAATTAATTGGGTATGGATCTAGACTAATTCTAATTATGTTTGGATGCACTGTGGTTTGGTGTGAGTCCTTTGGAGGCAATGAAGATAGTCAACTCAAGAGCAACTTAAGTCACCAAAAATAGAGGAATTATCAGGCCTGTCAGGGTCTCAGTGCCCAGGAAAGTTAGAGGAGAGATTATCTAAAGTGCAATCACATGGCACACACAGATAACCATGGGCTCACATCCAGCCACCATGGGAATGGGAAAGACAGATCCTACCTGTAACCTGGTCTTTTTCTATGACCAGGTGACCCATCTAGTGGATTAGTGGAAGGCTGTGAATGTTGTCTACATGCATTATAGCAAAGCCTTTGACACTTTCCCACAGCATTCTCCTATAAAAGCTGACAGCTTTTCTGGGAAAACTTAGACAGGTGCACTCTTGACTGGGTTAAAAACTGACTGAATGGCCAGGCCCAGAGTGGTGGTGAGTGGAGTTACCTCCAGCTGGTCGCCATTCGGGAGCCTGGCTCCCCAGTTGGGCCCAATCCTCTTTGCGGGAGTGTTGGTCTGCTGGAGGGCAGGAGGGCTCTGCAGAGGATCTGCCCAGGCTGGATCATGGGCTGAGGCCGATGGGGTGAGGTTCAACAAGGCCCAGGGCCGGGTCCTGCCCTTGGGTCACAACAGCCCCAGGCAGCCCCACAGGCTGGGGCAGAGTGGCTGGAAAAGGAGCTGGGGGTGCTGGTGCCAGCGACTGAACATGAGCCAGGGTGTGCCCAGGGTATGGCCAAGAAGGGCAATGGCATCCTGGCCTGGATCAGCAATGGTGTGGGCAGCAGGAGCAGGGCAGGGATTGTCCCCCTGTGCTGGGCACTGCTGAGGCCACACCTCGAGGGCTGTGTCCAGCTCTGGGCCCTGAGTGCCAGAGAGACACTGAGGTGCTGGAGTTCAGAGAGGGGCAAGGGGGTGATGAAGAGCCCAGAGGGCAATTCATGTGAGGACCAGCTCACATGAGAGCTGGGAGAAAAGAAGGCTTAGAGGAGACATTATAATTCTCTACAAATGCCTGAAAGGAGATTTGGTCTCTTCTGCTCAAAAAGGCCAGGATTGGTCTCTTCTCCCAAGCAGCTGGTGACAGGATGAAAGGAAATGGGCTCAAGGAGTGCCAGGGGAGGTTCAACTCGGATGTCATGAAGAATTTCTGCATGGAAAGAGTAGCCAGGAATTGGAACAGAGTATGCAGAGAGATGTTGGAGTCAGCAACCCTGGAAGTATTCAAGAAATTATTCAATATTGTATGTAGTTCTATGGTTTGGTTGATATGGTGATGTTTCGTCAAAGTTTGGACTGAGGAACCTTTGAGGCATTGTCCAACCTTAATGATTCTGAGAAGCTATGATTCTATAAAATCAAAAAGGTATCTGACTTTCTCTACCAATTATACTGGGAGACAGCATTTGCCATCAGAAATAATATAAGATTCAAAAGTTAATGTGTTCAGGAATACATGGACTTATATTCATGAACATGTGTTCAAGATGTCTGTGTGTAGACATAGGATATACCAAATATACAGTTAGAAAATGTATGTGCAGATATCTGTTTTCTAATAGAAAAATAATATCTTTGCTATATCATTTTTTTTTTGTGTCACCAGAAAATACATTTTCTCCACAATGGAAAATTTTCTCAAATAAATGTATTTTTGGTAAAGCTGGAAAATAAGATGGTTTTTATATGAGAGGTGGAACAATGGACTTTGAAACCTTTCAGTCTGACAAAATACAAATACTCATTTTTCATAATTCAACTAATAATCTGATCTCTTTTGATATCAGGGAAGCCAGAGCTAGATGGTTTCCTCTGGTTTGACTTTTGGATAAACTGTCTCTCCCAAGAGAATTTTTTTCTATTTCTTCCAGCCATTGTGATTCAGTGTGGGGGCACCTTAACCATCACACCAGAGATCATAGAGTGACACAAGAATCTGCCTCTCAGAAGGAAGTGGTTACATAACAGATGAAAATAATGTTTCTGAATTTACTTACACTTTTTTGCTCAAAAACCTCATACGCTTGATCACTCTGATCGAGCTGAAGAATGGAGAATGAATAAATGAATGACAACTTTACATTTGAGAAGCCTTGGTTGAGCAGTAAAATAAATTGTCTGATTTTCTGAAGTGTTAAACATCCAAGAGCTGTGACTTAACCAGTGATTCTACATGTGCTTGAAGTAACATCTGTCCACATGTGATACGTGGACATATGTTATACCTCCCTCAAGAGTATACTTCTGGCTGGTGTTCCTTGAAGCTCCAGGCAAAGGGAAGCTGATTCTTGTTCTCTTTGTTGCCCCAGTTCAGAAAGAATACAATTATACTTTTTGCTACAGTAACATCTTCTGTATTCCTCTTCCAGACTAAGAGCCATATCCTGGTCCACACACAACATCAAGTGGCCATGAATTTATTACTTAATATGAAACAACAGGAATGGTCATATTTGCTAGAATAAGAACTAGCTGGAGAATCATTACAGTTATATTTAATGAACCAGGTGCTTTCAAACTCTCATCAATGATTAGTGATGACTAATTAGATGGAACTTCATTTCTGCTCTTCTCAGCAGCCATCAGTCCAGACCAGCCCTATAATGATTTCAGAGCCAGAACAATTCTTAGCCAGATACAGATGAAATCAGCCTCAGTGTTCTAATAATAAATACTTACCATTTTTGAAGTAGGTTCAGCCATTCATTAGTAGTTCATAAATTGCAAACTACAGTGCCATTTCTACCTTTGGGGTCCTAAGTCTTACACAGAATTACACTACCCACAGTGTCAGTACTAGGGATAAGATGCTTTCACTTAGAATACAAAGGTGAGCACTTAGTGAACAAAGGTTTACTGCTTCTTTTCACTATGTATGTAGTTCAGATAGAAGCATCACTTCACACAAATTTTAAATTTCAAATTAGAATTTAATAGATCGAGGCCTGCAGTCAGTAATCAAGAATCACTTAAATAGCTGGAAAAGGCTAAACAATTTTGCTTCTTCTCCAGCTGTCACAGCTACATCTTTTCAACTAAAAAAACCCCCAACCCTCAGGACCATTCAACTTTCTGTTTTAATTACAGATAGTTTGTATCAATTAGTATTTTGAATAGCAAGCTATCACTGAACATTAAGTGATCTCTATCTGGGAGGGAAAGACAGGAAGGACATTTTTTTTTTTTATTGCCAGAAGCACCAGATCTGCAGGGAACAGTCTCCAGCTATTTTACCCAAGAAAGCAAGGCGTAGGTGAACAATAAAATATCTGGCTCTTGTCCAAATTTCTTACTGTAGAAAATTACCATGTAGTTCAGACACTTCACTAGCTCCAGTCCATTCTGGAAAAAGGCAAGTTAAGGATTTAACTAGTGCTGTAGTGGTAGAGGATAGACATTCAACACATTATGTAAGTGACATATAAGAGGAAAGTAGCAGGCTAAATTTGAATAAATTACGAATTTATCTCTACACATATTTTTTGCAGGGCTTTAGGTATGCTACAGAGTGTTGGTGTGCTGAGTTGATCAAATCCAACCAAAACCATGATGTTCAGAACTTTTGCTAAACCCACACATTTTAATGGCTTTATTTTAATATGTTGATAAATTTATTTTAATATGTTGATAAATTCCCACATTGCAGCTTTGTTTTCAACCAAGACCAGTGACAGTGAGATCCTGAGAACCTCAATTGCTTCAGTAGGTAGTCTCTCACTGCCCTTCCTTCTCAGGAGGTCAGGGGAAAAAAGAAAAAAGAAAAAAAAAAAAAAAAAAACCAAAAAAAAAAAAAAAGTGGTGGGGTGGGGAGAGAGAGAGAGAAGAGAGAGAAAGGTTTTGGATGAGATAAAATCAGGGAGATCAAATGATCAAATACCAGCTGCCTTCACTGGCAAAACAGACCCAACTGGGACAAAATTAATTTAATTCTTTATCAATTAAAATAGATCTGGATGGTGGGAAATTAAAGCACAAACTACAGAACACTTTCCTTCCACTTCTACATCTCTTCACAGGCTCAACTTCATTTCTTCGTTCACAACTCCTCTGCCTCCTCTCAATGAAAGGTGCAGAGGTATAAAGACTGGGGCCTGTGTCCAATTCATACTCTCTGCTGCTCCTTTCTCCTCACACTTTTCCCCTGTGCCAGCATGGTGGCTCCATGGGCTGCAGGGCACTATCTGCTCTGTGTCAGCAACAGTGTCTCTCCCTCCATCAGTGTCTTTGCTGTTCTCAGAGTTGTTCCTCACCTATTTTTTTTCTCCTCATTTCTCTTTCTCTCTGCCGTTTTTGCCCTTTCTTAAGTATATTTTCCCAGAGGAACCACATATATGACTGTGGGTCTTGGCTGTGTCCAGGGTCAGGGTGCTTTGGGGCCAGTTGGATCCCCCAGTGTCAGTGAGAAGAGGCCTCAGCCTCTTCCTACAGAGGCTAGTCCAGTTGCCACTCATTGTCAACACCTGGCCACAGCCATTTCATACATTTCTTGCCAAGATACTGCTATCACCAGCAGGCAGCACTAAATGCAGGGTATGGACCTCTATGCTTTATTCTGTATGTTATACTGCCTCTGTTTAAACTGATCTTGATGTCAGGAGAGGCAAGTGCAAGGAATAAAATAACAGAAACTGCTCAGGGAAGCAAAGCAAGAGACTGGATGGTCCAAGAACATTGTTATTTCCTTATTCTACCATCATATCCTTCTCAAGAGTTCTTACTTACTTACTTACTTACTTACTTCTTACAAGAGTTTGAATTGTCTGATCCTCATCATTGTCTTGACCATCGCTTTGGTTTAACTCTCTCAGTGACTGGACTGTGCACACAAAAAACTAATTTTTATCTTGAGTTTGTTTCACTACATCATAGTTTAGCAGTCCTGCACCCATTGTCTTCTAATAGATGAAAGAAAATGTAACAGTTCCTCAGCCTTCTGAGCATCTTCAAGGAAACAACCAACAAACATCACACTAATGTATCAAATAGCTATATTTCAAATACATTGCCCTCTTATTTTGGCAGAAAATACACACACAAACCTATCTTCCTTGAGATATGTTTAATAATTTTGCAAATGCTTATATCACTTATTGTCTTTCATGCACTTCAGTACCTTACAGATATCATACATACAGTGTCTTTGCTTGAAAAACAAACACTTGTGTCTCACAGTAATTCAGCACTCTGAATATATTTCTAGTAAATTATTCAGGATTTCATGTAGACAAATATTAACCAGCAGTTTCTCTTGGCTGCTCAAAACTGTTTTATCTCAGATATTTGGACATGTGCAGAAGCAGAACTTTGTGTGTTTTGGAAGCCGCAGGCACCTGCACAGCTTGTTGATGCCTATGGGATTTAGGGATTGTTAATGATCCAGCACTAGAACTGTAAGTCCGTATTGCTTTTAAAGCTGAGGTATCAACAGTCCTTTCTTCAAAATCTGATCTTGAATTCAATCATACACTTAAAATAATTTTATTCTGTGTGTCCTCTAACGTGGAATATTGTGATTAAGGACAGAAAGAGGGAAAAATTTCTTTTCCAGGGCAGCATTGTAGATAGATTAAAATCCAATCAGATGGAGAAGTTCGAGTTGAAAGAAAATAATGATGACTACTGTTTATTTGAGGTTAAAATATGTTAAGGAATTAGATTTGGTGCTACCAGCCTCTATACAAGACAGGCAGAATCAACAGTACTTTGAAATGAGTCTGTCAAGAACTAAATTTCTTAATCTAACTGACAGATGTGGTCGTAGTAAGGTTTGTTCATTCTAGAAACTTTGTCTGGTTTTGGAGAGAAGCCAGGTTTTAGTGAAAATGTTAGCAATACTTTCTAATTATTGCTACTAATTGATAAGATGGTAGGTACAAAACTAAACTTATTACAAACAAGTATTTGCAAGATTTCCAATTGAGCAATTGTAGGCCTCAATTCCTAAGGCAGAGAAAGTCACCTGTGTTTGCTACATCATCTGCAACACAGATTGTGTGCCCAAAATAAACAATATCAACTCTTACAAACTGTTATCAAACAATATCGACAGTTTAAAAAATAGCTATATTAAGTCAAAGGTTTGTTTTCAGATGCATTAACTTGGACCAAGAATAAACATCCTGCGCGCATCAAAGCTATTCAGATCTGTGTTAATGTGAAAGAGGAAGAAACTGGCTGGTAATTTAATGTTCAGGGCTTGTTCACATGGTCCTGCTTGATATCAAAGGTCCAAAATGTAAGCCCAGAGCATTTTA
Source organism: Tachycineta bicolor (assembly GCA_025960845.1). Lineage (NCBI taxonomy): Eukaryota > Metazoa > Chordata > Aves > Passeriformes > Hirundinidae > Tachycineta > Tachycineta bicolor. The sequence continues at coordinate 2,186,742 of JANEHK010000031.1, read as the reverse complement.
TAGAATACAATCTACTTTTGCTCACAAGTATAATAATACTTTGTTATTATAAAGGTGAGGAAATTATCAGTTCAAACATTGTAGATTTTAGTTCAAACAGCTGAAAAGCAATACAGAAGTTTAAATTAAATCCTCATATTATCATGAAAACCACTGATTTTTTTTTTTTTTTATTTTTTTTTTTCACTAGCTTGTATCTAATACTTCATGGAATATTGAGAAATAAAAGAAAGCAGGAATTTTCTCAACCATAGACTGCAGACTATCTGAAATATTAACTTATGATTGTGTTTGGTTAGATTCATTGCCCAGGATCCTCATCATCTATGCTGTACTCTTATTATAATTTAAAAGTGCGTAGGCAATCTAATAAATTCTTGTTTGAAATGCTTAACTATTGGCAGTTTTCAGCAGTAGCCCTGCATGATTTTGTTCTTGCATAATTGCCTTTAGCAAGTACTAGGGAAGAAGGATTTTCAACTTCACACGAAAAGAGAGACTAATTAGAATACGCTATTTATGATTATAGCATTAAATTCCACTGTTTTCCTTCAAATTCTCAGTACAGATGGTCTTTTTCATCAAGACCCTTTCCTAATGTCTTAACTCTCTCAGATAATGTAAGTCTAAGAAAAGTAACACAAATGTATTTAGAATGATATTTTGCTGCCATCTTTTCAGAGTGCGCAGAAATATCTTTTCAGGAGTAAATTTTGTATCATCAATAAGGAAAAGATAATATTTTAATTGATTAAAAAAAAAAATAACTGACAGAAAACAGCAGAAACAGGAGGGTCTCAAAAAAGTGACTCAAGATAGAGGAACTATTAAGAATTAATAATAATTTTTATATTGGTACACTTTATTTTCCTAGATATTAACTTTTATCTAGAATGGTACACAATGAGATGATTAAAATAATCATTTCTGTGAGTCTTCATGCAAATAAATAAAACCATGAATCTTTTCCTTGAAAAGTTAGGGAGTTTGTTCAATGCCATGTAGCCACCCAAAATTTGATTCAAGAAACATATAGCAAAAATCTAATTTTAGTATGCAAATTTTACTTATGTGTGGCATGATATTCCACAAAAGCCAAAGTAACAACCTTCACAGACCAGGACCCAGAGGACACTAAATGAGGTTTTTTCAGACTTGTTACCTAAGTCATATCATCATGCTATATACACAAAAATGGAATGGTATACCAGCTTTGTATAGTGTCTTGTCTGCAAGACATTTATTATAATAAGGAGAGAATATGAAACACAAAACACATAAAAAAGTCAAGTGAAACCAGGAAAAAATCCAAACCGAGTCTAGCAGCTTTTTTCTGTAGCTAGGAATAAATTGCAAATAACCCAGTGATGCAACTTTTTTTTTTAAAAAATAGTCCTTTTCTAAATTGAGATTTTTAAAAAAGAGTAAGACATAAATCCATGCATCAACTCCGTAACATGCATGTAAGACAAAGTTTTTCTTAACCTCACTAATGTCTATTCCAGGGCTGTGTGTCTCTCACACAAACAGTAATCAAAGCTAATAGTTATTTTGTCTTGAGCTTACCCAGTTTCTAATTGTCTCATCTAAGTAATAACTGGATCCCTATTTCTGTGACTTTGTTTAAGAAGTGGGGGATTTTTTCAGAATGGGAAAACTGACTGTTACTTTTTATGTTTACTTTTGCTGCAGTGAACTTATTTTCATGTATTTAGGGTTACAGTTTTCTTGTTTGTTTCCCTGTTTCACACAGAGAAAGGCAGCAATGAGAAGTATATTAAACAGACAACAAGCTCCGTACTTGCCAGAGTTTTGTTTTATACTGACACATTTATCACTTCAGGATAAGAAGTGTTCCGCAGATGTCCTCAGCTACTAAAGGCCAAACCAAAAAGCTGAGAATGAAAGCTTGCCTCACACACAGTCCTGCATCTGCTGCCTCCTCTGCTGGCTCCAGAGCTACTCTCTCTTTGGTGGTCCCACTCAGGGCATCCCAAGGGCATTGCACAGTTCACATGGTCAGTGAATGTAATTCAGAGATGAAATAAGGCCCCAGAAATCCCTCCTGACCTCAGTTCCTCATATATGTGGCATTCCTGATTTTTTTTGCTGCTCCTGCTCACAGCTTCTTCAAAGAAGTTATTCTTCAGGAAAGATGCTTCACCTTCTCTGATTCAGTATAAATGGGTTAGTCAAAAATCATCCCAGCATTTAAAAGAGACCAAGGACTTGTAGATGTGGGGAGGATTTGAGGGGACAAATTGTTGCTTTTTATAAAAGCTGAAAGGCGAGAGTTTGAATTTAGAGGATTGGGCTTGGCTAGAGAGAGTGACTATGTGCACTTGTGGGAAGAGGAACTTTAACTATGATGAAAAATTCTCAAAAAGAAGATTGAGAATTGTTATGATATGTTTATAAGATCCTTAATATTCTTTGATCTACGCTGGCTGTAGGAAGAGCTGTAGTTTCCAACATCTGTTCTAATACCTTTTTTCTGTATTCTTATGGCTTCTCTATCTATCTGTTCAATACATAGTTATACACATAGAGTTATTATGCATATAATTATTAATTTTCATAGACATTTAAAATATTTCTTAACAAATTTCTCCTTGCTTTTCAAAACATATAAAGTAAAAATCAAATAGGAAGTTTATTTTCCTCATGTCCTCATGTCATTTAACACACACTGATATTAGGTTGGCATTTCCTGAGAAACCACAATTTTCTTCTCCTGGACCTGAAGATGTTCCCTTGTTTCCACTTTCATGCATGTGGAGTTGCCATAAGACAGCATGCCCAAGACCAAGACAAAATATTAGAAAAGGCATAAAATCATAAAATGATTTGAAGAGATCTTAAAGACCATTTAGTTTCAATTCCCCCTGCCATGAGCACCTTCCACTAAGCCACATTGCTCGAGGCCTTATCCAGCTTGGACTAAACACTGCTAGAGTTGGGACATTCTCAGCCCTCTTGGGCCACCTCTTCTAGTGCCTCTCTACCTCAGCAGATATTTCTTCCTAATATCCCACCTAAACTTCCCCTCTTTCTGTTTGTACACATTAGTGCTTGTCCTGTCACTACAGTTCCTGATGAAGAGTCCCTCTCCAGCTTACCTGTAGGCCTCATCTGATACTGGAAGGTTGGTAGGAGTTCTCCACCTTTTGAAAGCTTATTTTTATCTTCTGAATTTGCTCAGCAGCTCCTTATCTGTGGGAGCTTCTTGGAGTTTTTGCCTGATTTGCTGCTTTTTGACATGCATAGTTTTGAGCTTGGAGGAGGTGATCCTTGAATACCAGCCAACATTCTCAGGGCCTTCTACCCTCCAGAGCTTTTTCCCATGAGAATTTTCCAAGCAGGTCCTTGAAGAAGCCAAGGTTTGTTCTCTTGAGGTCCAGGGTAGTGAGCTGGCTGCATGACCTCCTCATTGCCACGAGAATCTCAAGCTCTACCATTTGGTGGTCACAGCAGTAAAAGCTGCATTGGGGAATCACCTTTCCCACCAGTTCCTCCCTGTAGGTGAGAACGAGGTCTCAGCAGGACACAAGTCCTTGTTGGCAGATCAATCACTCTTATAAGGAAGTTGTCATTAGCATATTCAAGGAAACTTTGGGAATGATTGTGCAATCATTGCTTTCAATAGCTTGTTAGATATTTATCCTCAAAAAATGGTGATTTTTCAGTGTAGTCTTCATTACAAAATTCCAGTTTATTGAAGGATCTCGCACAAGGCCTGTTATTCACTGCAGAGTTTTTCATATCTATAGTGAACATGTCGAAACAGGTCTGAGGTGAAGTTTCTCTCTTCCTCCTTACATTAATTATTTTAAGGAATTTCAGTCTTGGATAATTAATTTGTGGCATCTTTCTCTCAATGTGCAGGTAGCATTAAGTTCTACCTCAATGCAGATGCATCCAATGAGCATCAGGACTCGTCAGAGCTAGGATAAAGCTAGTTAGGATAAAGCCAGTTTGGATGCTGGAGCATTTCCTGAACCTAGTCTCTGTCTTGCTTTTCTTATTGCTTTCATGAAAAAGTAGTAATAGTAATAGTGGTAGAGAAAATTGTATTCTTTCTATTCTCTGTGAGTGGCTTCAATATTATTATTATTATTGTTGTTGTTATTATCATCATTATCTTCTTTCTGGATTATTTCAGTATAAATGAGCTTTTTAAGTGAAAAATAAGATCCAATATTTTAATTTTTGTTGCAAAACGTGTAAATGCAATAATGACCATCACCTTTTGAAAAGCGTGAATTTCGAAGAATCAGGATATAAAGATTGAAATGCCATGTTTAGCTACTTTCCTTTTAAAATCATCAGAAAGCCTATTTATCTTCCAGTTGAATAGAGCTTAAAAATTGTTCAGACAAAGTGAAAAGTAATCAAATTTTGTTTTACCATATATTATGCTGGAAGCAACTATGGTCACAGGCTAACACTTACATTGAGTTAACCTGAAATTATACTTGATTTAAGGTTTTGATGTCTCACTAAGACTGTACACTTTAAAGTAAAGGTAGAACAGAAGCTGAGAACCATTAATTGCAAGAAATCTTATTTTATTCCTGCATGCACATGTATGATGATTGCCTAAAGAGACCTCACATACTCCTTGGTTTCCTAAGACATTGTTTCAGCCTGAGTTAAATGCAGTATCTAATTGCCAATTGCAATGCATTATGTTTATATAATATGATACTTATTTTTTCCACTTGAGTAGATAAAGTGGGTATCTATTTATATTATCATGATGTTTGAGTCAGTAGAGGCTGATTAGTTACATTGAATGCCAGCAAAAGCAAATGCAGTCTCCTGAATAAAAATTGGCAGCTTTTGTGGTGTGTAAATGCAAATAGACAAACAAGAAGAAAAATGCATTACTCTACCTAAAGTCCTGATATTCTTCTTATATGGACTATTCATACAAATAAAATTGCAAAATATGAAATTCCTCTAATTTTTAGGTTTTTTTCCTTTCCCAGAGAGCTAATTCTCTTGGCATTGCTTAACAATAAATAAGAGAGATGCACATCTTAGCTGTGCAGTGTATGTTATTTCCTCTTAGAAGCGTACAAAGTGCTGCTGTGTTTGATAGAGTTAATTTGGGTGAAGAGGTTCTACTTTGGATGAGCCATATTTTCCTCTAATGAGTATTTTCTATATATTGCTTCTTATGAAGAATTGATAACCTTGTAATAATATGTTTTGACAGTATTTTCCTAGAAATATTGTGTTAAATATTTTTAGACATGAGGGATCATGGACATATGGATATAGTGTGTATGCCTTCTCTAATTATATGCATTAAACAATTCACTATTGTTGGAGACTGTTGTACCATTCTTCATTCATTTAATAATGCTTTTGCAAATTGGCAGATAGCATTTGGGCTAAAACACACACAGAGTTTTTGCAGGAATAAAACATGCTCTGCCTTTTCTCTAGTGTAGAGCAATTTGTCAAGTAATTAGCCAAACTAATTAAATTTTTGTAGCACTAATCAAACGAATATGCTAAAATTTTCTTTGCACAGCCAGTTTGCTGTCTGCTTGCATTTAACTTGATGGTTTGAAAGAGGCCCTACTATGTCTGCCACTCCACTTAATCACCTCATTTGCATTTTATATTGGTAAATCAAATAAAGCACCAGTGGCTTTTAGTATGATTGACTATGGTCAGGGCCGCTCAGATGGGACTTTTTCACAGAAAATTAGGCACATTTTAATAAGAGTGAGTCTGTGCTTTCAACATTCAACAAACTACATTCACTCAGCTAATTAAAAGTGCTTGTTGCTTTTTGCCGATGTATGATAGATTTATCCAGCTGCTGTGTCCATTTTCTTTTGCATAATTTCTTGATGGAAGTTTTTATCTTTATACATAATAAGATTGTCTAAACAACCCTTCAAACCAATTTGCAAGAACTATATAAATAATATTTTGCAGAAGCTATTTACTTTGAAAGAAATACACTTGCTGTTCAGCAAACTGATTAGGTTATATATATTTTCTTTTATATCCTTCTAGTATACAAAGTCTTGTAGTATGAAATTTTCAGATTCTCTCTTCACTGAGTCAGAACGTATCACTTTCTTAGACTGTGGGAAAAGCTGTTTAGGAGTATAACTAACAGCTCATAAGAGCAGGATTTGATACTCCTTTAGATCAGGTCAAAGTTCAGACTCAAAATTTTACAGATGAAATTTTTTGAAGTTAGAAAAAAATTATTTATACTTAGAAGTGAGGCTTCATTGTTCATAGTTTGAAAGATTCTTTACCAATGTAAAGGATTTCCGAAAATGGGAAAGGAAATTTTTCTTTTTCTTCTTCTCAAGGGTCACTAAGGACACAAGTATCAAAATGCATTGCCTGATCACTTGAAGTCCATGTATGTACTAACAATAGATGGAAAATAAGCTTCACCAACATATTCTCAAAATAAATTCATTTTTCATTAATTGTTTTGGAATAAACTAACCAGGTCTAAACTGGTATTAGGGTAAAAACCCAACAAAATGGTTGGTAAACAGCCTCTTTCTTCGTAAAAGAACTATGTTCACACAGAGAGGAGTTAATTTTAAAAAACACTTCAAGTAAAACTTTTTACATGGATCCAAAACAAAATTTTCCAATGTAAATTGTGGTACTTTCCTTTGAGGTGCCTGCAGGGCATTCAGATATTCTCAATATTTTCTCTTATTAATAGAACCATGACAAAAATTAAGAGGGGAAAAGAGGTCATAGGTATTGAGGTGTTGAGGAAGTATATGTCTGAATCTTTGGTCATGTGATTAGTCTCATTGACTGAAACTAAATGTTCTTATAAAGAGGGATGAATTTCTTGCATTAGGTTGTTTTGGATGGAGGTGGGAAGGGAATGAAAGTGCCAAAATGTATGATGTAAAATAAAAGACAGAAATAGCTAAGAATTATGTAAATGTAGGGAAACCATTGTTTGCAGGTGTTCTAATGACAACAATAGAATATTGTACTTAATTACAACATAAGATATTCACCTTATCATTCTAAGAGTCAGACTTAAAGACAAAGTTTGCATCTCTTCCCATTACTGGCTCCACAATTTGTCTCATTAAACTTCTTTGGAAGGTTTCTCAAATATGCTTCTTAATATCTAAAAATGTTAGAAATTGAGGACCAGGTTAGATGTCTTTCCCTGATGAGGGAAAATGTCCTTGAACATGGAAGTCATGACTTAGCTATGAAAAATACTGAAGGGGAAAAAAAGGCTCAGCAATGGCCATAACAGACCTCAGAAGAGAAGCTTGAGCTGAGCCCTTGACCCACAATATGCAAATGTAACAGATGTCTAAGTACTGTAATGCTGCTTTAATTAAACATAGGCCAAAACCTCCTTGCTCTAAGCTCATGAGGATTATCATGATAAGAACTTGGCCTTGTTCTGGCCAAATTCACTCTGATCTAGAAGAAAGGCAGTAATGCTTTGTGTGTTTTGATAACAGGCTGGAATAAAACAAGCTATATCACATCCTCAGGTACAGATCATTTACCTGGGAACATAAGGTGAACTCCTTTTCCCGTGCCTTACCACATCTTACCTGATTGTGTACACTAACTTCTTTGAGAAACATATTTGAGATCTCTTATTTCTAATAAAGCATTGTGTTGCAACACACCACCTTGAATCTGATTTATACTTATATTCTCATTTACATTTCTAGACAATCTTTAAAAAAAAAGAAAAAAACAAACGAAAAAAAACCCCTAGAAGACATGCAGTCATCTTTTTTAATTCTTAGAGAAGAATGCAAATAAACAGAATCAAGCTATTAAATTTTCTTGATTTGACATTCCAGCTGTCTAGCTTTTTAACTGTATTTTAATGAATTTAAGCTAAATGTCATGTTCAGAATGTGAATACTTTAATCACACTAAAAATTTATTCTGAATATCTTGTGCTACTGAATAGAATGTTGATACAAATTTAATGTTAAATGGAACATATTATTGTCAGTAGAAAACTGTGTTATCTCTTGTTTAAAGAAAAAAACAAAAAACCCCAACCTATATATTTTTTCCTACTTTCAGATTCAAAAGCACCAAATGCCGCATTCTCTTCATCTCCAAAAACAGTGTTGCTCAATAAATCACAAAGGACTTGTGACATCACAATTTGTGAATCTTATCCGTACTAGTCTGAAAGCCTAGCTAAAAACTGGTTTTATTTTGTGTCAATTTTTTGAGTTTAAGACCTGAATCAGAAGGTTTTATTCATAAAAACTGCTAGTCTTTAAATCCTGATTCTTGGGCCTCAAATTTACTATAAACATATAAATGAGCTACAAATACATTCTGCATAATAATATTACATTTATGGTAACTCCCTGCTGTTAAACACATAAACACATGTTAGATTTAAGAAGATAAATTTCCATGTCTTAACATAATTTGGAAAACATAAGGATCTCTATGAATTTCAACTCACTTTTTTTTTTTTTTTTCTTTTATACTACATATAGCAGTCTAAGTACTGATTTTAATTTTCAGTTATTCACTTTATTCATTTATTATGAATTGTGAACTCCTCAGGAACTTTAAGAGGTCCAACCTTAAAGCTGGACATTCAGCTAAAGCTTTTCCTACATCGGATTAGAAGATCATGCTTTCAGTGAGAGTCTGCTCCCCCTGGTCCCCATGAAACTAACATTTTAATCCAGTTTTCACTACTGATTTCTGTCTTTCCTAACAGCTGAGGATATATTTGTTTGTTTTGGAGAGTCTTTTGAGTTTATGTATGAGGGGAGGGAGTTAAAATTTAATTTTCTCTGCCTCTTACCCTATAATCTGTTTCTGACATATGTGTGTATGGGGCTTGAGCTGAGCTCTCTTCTAGCTGTTTAGTGAATTATTATCCCATGATTACCAGTGAGCACAAAGTTTGTATTAGTAAAATATTATAGGTCACAGTTCTGAAAAGGCTGAATGGCATCACGTAAGCTATATAGACAACATATTTATCAATATCTATGTTATCTCCCAGACCTGAAGGTCCACCACAAATATAGTAAAAGACAAACCAACTGCTAAACTAAACACTTGAATGTGTCTGTATTATTTAAGTCTGGAGTAGATTTTAGAAATGTGACCTACTTTGTTCATTTTAAAAATGTACACTTATTAATAACAGATATATTTCTTATAAGAATGAAATTCAGTCTCCTTGTAGAAACAAAATATGAGAGAATTTTGCTCCTAGTTTTTGTCTGCCATTCAGGAGAAAAAAAAAAAAAAAAAAAAAGCCTTCATACTGATGCTCAGGTTAATAATTGATTTTCATTTTTTTACTAGAGATTATATGCAGTGATCCAGACTCAAGTTTACATTTGCGGTCAAATATGAAAAGTGTAATTGCTCTGATAGTTATATGCAATTAGATCAGAGGTATACGCCAATTCATTTTCATAAAAATAAATTCCTAAGAACTCAGAATTTTTTTCCTTAGAGGAGCAACTTACATTGCATCTCGAGCTATGCTTACCACATGATGAAAACAAAACCAAGAAGAATTTATGCAGAGCAACATGGACTGACTCTATATGCCAAATGGCACAGTTTGAAATGTATGTGTGCTACAGGCACACTGCAGCATACTCTAAGCTGCATCAGCTGATCATGTATAAACAGGAACCACAGTAAGCAGCTGTTGTCAATCCTAAACAATAGCATTTTGAGCAGTTTGTTGAACTGAACTAATTCTACAGAGACAACAGGTTTCTTCCTATTGTTACAGACTAGCAGTGAAGCAGAACGTCAAGCATGTCTCTCACTAAAGGACTTGTTTGGTCTCTTTGTGTGGTATTTATAGCATGGTCTGGTTAGTGTCAGTCTTCGCTTTATTGGTATTCTCTTAAATCCTGAAATTTTACCCAGACTATTACTAATAAACTCAAATCTTCTCATAGGATCAATGTATATTTTCCAGCAAGTCCTGTGAAAACTTCTAAACCCCATTTAACTGTGCCATTGTATTTCATTCCAACTCCTTTTGCATACCACACTCCTTTTATTTTTTTATTCTCTGCCTTCCACAGAGAGACTTAGCCTTTTATATATACGTTTTTAATATATTTTTGTTTCACATTATTTCTTATGAGTCTTTGACATACAGAAAAACATAGGTTCCTTATATTTGCTGAGAAGAGAAATGTAAGGATAAGCCACCATGTTCTTATAATCTAAAACAATGTTTAATTTCATAGCTGCATCAATGAAGAATTTTTGTACTTTTAACATTCTTATTTCTGCACAGAAATTTATTTTACCCCAAATACAAAAACAAGATGAGGCATAGCTCAGTTTGATGGGGCAGACTGCTACAAAGGCCATAGTCAGTTTCTGAATTGATCATAAAAAATGTTTTCAGCAAGCTTTTTTCTTCACTTCTGCCATTAATTTATCAGTAAGGGGTTCATCTCTCCTTACCTACTTGGACAGATTTCCTATGGCAACTACATGAATACAAGACAGTAAATCAGCAAATTGCCAAAATTTTTTGCACTTTTTTTGAGGAAAGAAAATACCACTGAAATTGTCTGGATCATCAAATAACAGGCTTCCCAATGACAATACTTTCATTTCTGAATATAATTTTGATATATCTTGTACACAATATTTTATAAGGGAACTTAACATCAAAACAGTACTAACCAAAAAAAAAAAAAAAAAAAAAAAAATTTAAAATATTAAAATATAAAACCAAAGAACATTTTCTGTCAGAAAATTCCCTTTCCTCCCCTAAACAAAATTTCAAGGGGTTGAAGTTGTTCCCTACAGGAACAAGAATGTTTTTTGCTGTGTTTCAGGAATGCCCAGAGTTTATTGTGAAACAGGAGTGAGACCTCAGAACAGAGTGGGCTCACCTTGTTATCACTTGTATACCCTGGTTTAGGGCAAAGTTGGGAGGAAACTTGCAAAAGGGTCCTCTAGAGAGTGGTTCAAGCTGCCCGTCCTGCTACTGGTTTGGGAAAAGATTTCTTTGGAGAGAAGTGGAAAAAGCCTGTTTATTTAACAAGCAAAGTATTCACAAGCATAAAAAATGAATAATATTAAACAATAAATCCGCTCGCTGTTCTGAAGAGATGGCACAATCTGAGGCTCCTTGTTGTGGGTGTAGCTCCTCTGGGTCAGTCCCTTATCAGTCCCTGCGGTGCTGGAGAATGCCGCGTCCCAGCCCCCGTGGGCCATGGCTGTGAGCTCCCAGTGTTCTGGGTTTTCAGCCCGGAGCAGGGCCCATCAGCTCCAAAAGAGAGAAAAGCCACAGTCTGGGGAACTTCTCTGCCTCAGCTAGCTACAAACTGACTAAAAGCGAAGGAGATCTCTCTGCTGCTGTCCGTGCTGCAGACAGCACAGTCCGTGAGAGAGACTGCACGGGAGCAAGTGCAGTGTCTGCAAGCAAACTGCGTGCTTCCTTTTCCCCTTCGCTCTCGGAACGAGGCTGAAAGGTGCAGAACTTAATATCCAGCATAAACAGAGCGGACAGCTGGGGATACAAGCATCGTGAAGTCACCCCAGGACAAGTGGGTGCTCCTTTCACCCTGCTCCTTCACCGTATGTGGTTGAGCTTGGAGAGAACCTTAGTGGAGATGGTTAGCTTTAGGATCTCAGTTGTCCACAGCTCTTAATTCACATTTCTCCACGTGTCATAGTGCCTTCTGCCAAGTCCTGGACCAGCACAGGAAAGGCTGCAAGCTGAAACATCCTGCAAGGACAGTGGAGGTCAGCAAGAATTTCTGCACCCAACACTGCCCTGTTACATTGGATTCAGTGGCCCATCAAATAAAATGATCCTTTAAAATCAGTAAGATCACTGTCTCTTAGCTGCTATAAGAAAGAAACTTATTTTAATCTGGGACCAGATTATAATCATCAATTATCAGATTCAGACTTCCTGAAAAGTATGCGCTCTTTCATTCTAAGAGCTCTACATATAATTCCTTTTAAATTCATTAAAAAAAAAAAAAAATCCTCTAGTATTATAATAAAGATCTTATAATTTGCCTGTTTATAATTCAGCGAGAACTTTTCTGACAAAGTAGACAAAACCGAAACCAAAACCACACCAAAAACAAGCCAGAAAAAGATTTTGGCAGCAATATTTTATTATTAAATCTTAGTGATTTTATCACTTTTTTTCTACAGCAAGAAAAAGCTGAGCACATGGGATAATAGTAAACTGTATGTGAATTTTCCCATTTTCTTTCATGTGTTTGGTATATCTATCCACAGATATGCAGTCTGTATTCACACGTACATTCATCTTTGTAATTAGGATATTCAGATTTCAAGTTCCTAGTTTTATAAATAATTTTTAATTCCTTGCAGATTCCACCTCGCACATATGCAAAGGGGAATAGGAGGCATAAACCATCTCTTTTTTCTTAGCTCTGGCTGCACAGATTGCCAGCGTGTGTGTGTGCAGGTGTTTTCTGGGGTTCTCAGGAGGAAGCTGCTGTGGAACATGTTGGCTGTGTGTCACAGCTTTGGTTTGACCCCTGTGCTCCAGCCAGCAACAGAGCACCCAGCTTAAGGAGACACAGCACTAGGCATCAAACAGAAACCAAATTACAACATTCCAACAGCCTCGCCTGAAGCTAAACAGTTTTTTCCAACTAAATTGGAAGAATTTTGGCAAAATGATCATTGACCTACTTTACTGTTTAGAAGTTCTGTATGTATGAATGCTTCTCAGCCTTAATGCACTCTGATATTTATAATAAGCACTCTAATTACAGAACTTTTTTAAAGAAAGAGGCTTCTTTTTCCCTTTTCTGAGGAAAGGCAGACACCAACAAATGTAGAGGTAATGAAATAAATCTGATTTACTATATATGACTTCTCTCTTTAGAGGAGATACATTTGTGATGATGCAGCCTCAGGCACAGGAACAAGCCCATAGATCCTCTGAACCCATTCAGATGTGACAAACAGCAGGTAATGGTTGTGTGAGGTAATGCAGTACACAGGATGGCAAAATTGCAAGACATTCACATGACACACTCTGCTACTGAAAACAGTGTTTGTTGGATTAATACTTCTTTTTACACTGGCATAATTGTCTGCAGCAATGCAAGTGTTTTTTCTTGCAAGTTGTCTTACTGATGTAGTCAACTGATTTAGTCCAGAAGACCAACATATTAATACCTCCATATTCCTGCATGTCACATGTATTGGGAGTCATTAATACAGCTGTACAGATATAGCTTGAAATAATTAGGATAGACTCTAATAGCAGCAGAATTATACCAACAGCCTTTAATTTTAATTTTAATCCCAAATTTTTCTGGTTCTATGTTTAAGAGAAGAGAATTTCTCTAGTTCATGTTTAAGAGAAGAGAAGAATCTCTAACTAATCTTGATTAAAACCTAAGCAGGAATGAAAAAGTTTGCAGGATATTTTTTAGCTTTCACATAAGTCAGGAAGCTGAGATGAGCACAAACCCTGGCAGAACCTTGGAACAATCTGTTCATTCATTTGTACTATAAACGATTCTGCTCTCTCTAATGATGTCCTGCGAGTTATATTCAATTGGAATTTAACTTCACAATGCTGAATGCAATCAAATAACTTCCTCCAAAAAAAGACCCAAGGTAAAATTGCAGAGGCAAATATTCCAAGGTGAGCCACAAAAATGTATTTTTAACATGCATTGAAGAGCTAGATCCACGAACACAGTACATATTAGTACAAGATCACTCCTACCCAAGCCAGAAGATTGAGGCATAAAAACATAGAGCTACTCCAACAAACAAACAGGTCAGGAAGAAGCACCCCCCACAAGCTTGGTGCCACCTCCAAGGCAATGTATCCTGCCAATCAGCCAGGTATGGTAGCTCAGTCAGACGTCTCTGCTGCTGCAGGAGACCCTCTCCTGAGTTCATCAGTCCATGTTCAATACACAACAGAGGCACCAAGTGTTCTGTATTTTCACCAAGAAGATTACAGCCCAAACAAAACACTAATTAAAAGAATAACTGTTTTTTCAGGCTGCCTGATTAATCAGAAAAGCCAAAATATTCTTGGTTTATGCCAAATTGGTATTAAATGGAAGAAAAAGAAACAAAAAACAAACAGAGCCCCAGGTTAAAAAGACTGCTTTGCTGCTTCAAAATGAAATATTTTGCTTGATTATTTTTTGAGTTTCTGCATTATCTGTTTTAACTAATACTGGCAGTTTTGCACTAAAAATGTCTTTTTGAAAAAGGAAATTGTTTTTTAAAGAATTCCATCTTTGGTATTTTCTAAATCCTTTCCTTTATTTCCTCACTTTAACTAGAACTATTTGCAAACATGATCCAAGTTTCAGAATAGTTTCTGTCCCTTGACTGTCCTGTCAAAACTGAGTACTAGTAAAAATAAGAGCTATTGAAAATTATAATGAGAAAATCATCCCAGAGGTTCTAAGTAAGGTACTTTTTACTTTAAAGATGTAATACAATAAATAAAGCAGGTAATTATTTTTTTATTAAGTATCCCTTTATAGCAGATTTTTCTATTAGTGAATAATCTTGTATGTGTTTTTACTGATAAACATGTATGACAGCTCTATTATTATAGTATTAGTCACATTTGGGGCTCTAGTTCATGTTCACTGAGAAAAGCATGAATGCCCCACAAACACTTCTGAGAATTGTGAGTCTCCTGATCATAAAAATGTACTTAAAATCACAATTCATTTGGTTCAATTTTGTTTTCTTATTCTTTTCTTTGTCTTTTTTGAAGATTTTTTGTGTGTGTTTGCCTTTTTAGTTCTGAGCTTCTGAAGGGCACTGTATTTCATTCTCCTATTTTTCTTCCCAGCAGTAAATGACAGAGTAGATCACAAGGGTCTTTATGTATTGTGGGAGCTTTTGAAAGAAAACTGATTACTTTATGACCAGAAATAAAATTATGTGTTGGAAGCACTGGAAACACAACTCTCTGTATAGCAATGTACTTAGTGCTTGGGCACATTTTCACCACAAAAACCACTGAGGTGTGAGGAATGATTTTCATCTGTCTCAATTGCAGTTTTAACATTACAACAATGAACCTGCCTGGGTAAAAGGTACTGCAGACCCTGAACCTAGTCAGTTTTTCCTATATTTGCCACTGTTACCATCGTGAAAAACTTTTAAAATTGATGCAGGCCCCAAACATCAGATTAATGAAAAAAACCCCAAAAAACTAAGCTGCTGTTGTCTGTTTAGTGCTATTTCATTTTTAGTTCAAACTTTCTTGTGTTTTATGAGTCCAATATCATGTGCAGGAGTTTTTGCGTAAAACTACTGGGATTAAGAAATATTACAATCTCTGACTACAACAGAAATGAGTGCTTCTTAATTTAAGATTGATGTTTAAAATTGGAAGAGCTTGTTATACAGCTTGTGTTCGGCTTTTTGGGATTCTGATGTTTGTATGATTTATGCATAATAAATACATATAAATAAATGCAAAGAATGTTAGTCCAGCTAATTCTGAAATAGAAAGTCACTTTAGCTATCTAAGCACATATGAAAAGATCTGAAACCAGAGTGATCTGTACTGCAACTTTACTATTTTTATCTGAACACTGAGAGTCTGAGGTGGTGGTGGTATCTGCATACCAGGAGTTTGTGAGGTCATGTTTGGGACAAAGTGAACAAATATATACATATATGTGAAGCTTTATTTCACTTAAATTAGGTATCAACAATCTAGTGAACATAGTGTAAATTGAGAAAGAGATTGAAACTATTTAACATATTTATCTGTCTGCAATAACTAATGTGGCTTTTTAAATAAAGAACTTTATTTAAGAGAAGGTCAAGTAATTTTGTCCTGCCTTATAGGGTCAAATTATATAGATTTTTTAGACAGATCTTGGGGGAAAAGACTCATGAGCTTCAGATGTGAATTTTGTATAAGAATTTATAAATTCAGATGCTTACATGCTCACTAGAACCCAGGGTCAATACAAAAGGAGCATTATGGGTTTCACTTAGCATATGAAAAAGTATCAAGAGAACAGTTAACTGTGACAATGATGATTTTCAATATCAATTAGAAAGTTTACTGGGCAGCTAATTAATATTAATATATTTTTTAAAATAGCTTCTCCTATTTCAAAAACAAAATAATGCAGGGGTAAGCAAACATTATTTTTTGTCTATTGCTCCATTTCAGGTACCCATCAGCATAGCTTCTGAGACAATGGTAAAAGGACAGAAAACATTTCTTGGAGGTTCATCCTATTGTTACTGTTGCTATTATGCATTATATTAATATATAATTGTAATATTATCTTATATGTTAGTAGTAGTACTAATACTAACAGTGATGCTACTACTACTACTAATAGTTTCATCCTCTTTCCGTGTTCACAATTCCTTTGATTCCTATCCTCTTCATTCTCCTCTTTCTTCTTTGAGATAATTTTCTTCCTCTTCACTTTACTCTTGGCATCAGTAGCTGTGAGGAGAGGAGGAGGTGAGATAGGCACAACCTGGGCTGTGGAAAGCTGCCCAGGGGGCTGCAGGGACCACCCCTGAGAGGCACCTCTGACCAGCTCTGTAGAGGCACTTATGGATTAAACACAGAGCCTTGAATACAGCCTGCCAGTGAGCGCATAGCAGTGGTAAAACCAAAAGTCCCTGCTCTCAGCGCCTGTTCCAGGTGAGGCTGCAGGGCATTGTGGTCTGAAAGGAGTTTTGTGCTCTTCAGTTTATAATTGATGGCTGAGGCACAGCGAGGCAGCAGAGCCTGGCTGTCAGAAACCTTTTGCTTTTCTCTCTTGATTCTGAAAAACTGCATACTCTCTGGGTTGAAAGACTGCAGACTTTATTCATAACAGTGAAATCATTTTCCTTCCCTATTGGTCTCTCCTCCAGCACAGCCTTTATCAGCTATTTCATTGTATCTTGAATGAATTCTACCATAAAAATAAATAAGAAAAAAGACCTCTAAAAAAGGTGTACACTTAAAAGTGGCTGTTTAAGTAGCTTTAACATTGTAATGTTTATGGAAATAATGTGAGAAGTAAAAACATGAAATGCTATATTTGCATCACCTTTTACAATATGTATGCTATTTATATGAAGTACTTGACTACATACAAGGCCATCCTATGCAAAATGTAGACTGTTAAATTTTATGGTCTAGATTCAGTTATAAGATGCATAAGCAAATCCAAAATAATACCATTGTTTTTCCTTACTCTGGATCTACATCAATGTAAACCAGCAGAATCTGCCACCATATATTTTGATTGCATACTTATGTACAGTTTTTTTCCCCATGGTAATTGACAATTCAGTCTCCTTTATCCATCCATTTTTCTTTTATAATGCCTTTACTCTGTTCAAATAAAAAGTATACAACCAAAGTGCAAACTGCATATGGGAGACATGAAACAGACAGGTGATGTGTCTGCTTCAGTATTGAACCCATACCACTCGTTGCTGCTCTAAGGAGGATGCAAAATAGAGCTGACTTCTCTATTTCTAATTGAAAACACATTTGTATGGCACTTATGCCCAAATATTTTATTTCCAATACTTATGTAAAGTGTGCATGTTTACATGAATTACAACAATTTCTTTTTATTTGTGTGTGTGATTCTGTTTATTAACTACTAATCTATTTCTTTGCTGATCTCAAACTAATTAAGAAAAACAACTAAAATAACTAGCTTTTATTTGATGTCCTGCTATGGTAACGTAATGTTTTCTACATCATTACACTTGTAGAGTTTACACACATATACTTATTGTAATTTGGCAGGTAGATTTAGTTTCTTGATGAGAAAAACACTTACAATGTAAATGTGATACTCCAGCACATTCTCATATGCCCAATACAAAACTTGTTTTATATTCCAGCACAGAAGTTGCGTTATTCAAATGTGGTAAGAGAGCTGCCTTGGTCTTTTCCCAATCACTGGGTGCCTTTGTGTACAACAGTACAAAATAACTTCCAAATATCTAAACATCCAGTTCATGGGATCTGAATAAATTTAAACCCTCATTCTAGAAGTATATAAGCTTCGATGGAATAAAATACTTAAGTACAAAGTATAGAAAGTAAATAAATTACAGTAATTTTAGGAAAATGGATAGTTTACTTGCCTTTAGCAGGCAAGGGTCTGATTCTTTTTGAACTAAAAATCCTTTTCCCAATCTAAAAAAGGAAAATCAAGAGAATTACTCAGGTGAAATTGTAAAAAAATCAGGATCCATTCCAGATATGGGCCAGAGACACTTTGTGGAGTTTCAGGTTAATCATCTGCATAACTTCATCTAGACCAGATAATTAAACCAGATAATTCTCCTCACTGCTTTAAAAGACTGACTAACACGTGGGTGATATTATGAATATTAGATTCATGTGGGTATGGTTTGAGATGGCCAAGAATGCACTGTCTGAGACCTACTGCCTCGAACATGACAGTGTTCACACTGTACTGATGTGCAGATTAGTAGGAGACATTTTCACTCACAGACGCGCAGTTTGTTCAGCACAGGTTAACAGCCATCAAAGTGCTTGGTGGGGGCAGATTCACTTCTTGGAAGAGGGAACTATGAAACTTACAACTCTAAATTGGCAAGAGGATTTTGGCTTGCAAGGTCAAGGAGGTTGTCCTCCTGTGAACTGGAACAATAGAGAGCTAGGTCATGACCCTGTAAAGATTTCTGTACATGCTTACTTTCAAGCATATCATTAGGGCTATTGTTTGCAATGGTACTGTTTGCATACCCAAATTTAAAAACACACATAATATCTTGCAATTTTGATTTTTTACTATCAACGACTTGAAATATATTTTGGAGAAAAGTAGCATTTTCTAGATCCTTTTTAGATTACAGTCAGGTGTTTTTCAATATCAATAAAAGTAAATTAATTCAAATCTACACTTCCTTCTGTATCAGTCTGAAAAGGAAGACCAGAAAATAACTGTAGCTAATGTTTTAAAAATCTAAATTCTAATTTTTAACTAGGCCATAAGTAAGGCTTGTTGTAAATCACATCTTATAACTTGCCATTATCTCCATTTTCAACTCTGAATAGATGCACCTCTGCATTTATTTGGGTGTCAAAGGTCATGGCCAAGGTACTGTGGGAGTGTTTTTAATAAACTTGGTTAATCTTTACCAGCACTCACCCTGGATTTAGCTAGTGTTAAGAAATACAATTTTCATGTTTATGCAATTAAATTAAAAATGCCAAACCTCAGTTCTAAGTGTTACAAACATATAACAAAAACTCTGCCCCTCCACCGAAGAGCAAAATAGCTATAAATTAGGAAATAAAACTTCTCTAGTGGAGTGGTTTATTTTTAAAAAGACAATTTATATATTTCCAATAATGTATAGTTATTCATTTTCCAAGTTAGCTACTTATTTCTGTGAAGTCCTGCAACTGGTTTCATACAATTCAAAGTAGGATTACACAATTTACAAGAAAAAAAAAAAAAAAGGGGGGGGGGGGGGGTGTTTTTGTTTTTTTTTTCTTTGACAGTGAAAAACAAATTAATGAGTTCTGGATGTGGTTTGTAATCTGCTTCCAAAATCCTACCTACACAAACCCTCTGAGAACTCCTGTGCAGCTGATGTGGGCTGTGCTAGAATCACAGAGTCCCCCAGACCAAGTTCAGAGAGCGATCAAACAGCAGTTCATTGCAGTACTCGGCCTCTTCTTTGTGGCATCACAGTAGCAATTTGACTTTATGAAGCAAATTCAGAGAGAGAAATAAAAATAAGTGAAATGTTAATCTTATATATTTACATTGCCCCAAATATTTTTTCCTGGACTTAATGTCATGTAGTATCTTCCCATGAAAATGTGAAAAGGGTCAAGGATTAAAAAAATAGAAAAGGAATCCCATCATTGCATTTTATAAAGACTACAGGGTTTGAATAAAGAAAAAGATTTACATTTTTAACATATATTAAAATATTTCTCAAGACATTAACCACAGAAATAAAACTGGTTTACACAATAGACTTAGCTCAGATGAGCATTTATTCCTCTCCTGACCATGTCTACAAGCTGAGAAACATGTTGGTTAGCAACATTTGTGAGCTTTTCACATATGCTCTGATAGCAAATATTTGAGCTTTTAAAGACAGATTAATTCAACTTGAGACAATGCTTTCATGCTTCAAGTTAAGACTGCATCTGGTTCAGCACACAGATAAACAATTATTTTCATTATTTGGTCCTTACAGAAAAGGTAATAAAGAAAATTTGCAAATCACTGAAAGAATAAGTGCTCTTCTTTGTTACATTTGGAATCTGCTATGATTTATAACTGCTGGAGATGTTAGCAAAATCTAATTAACATATTTTTTAGTGTGATTAAGTTAGAAAAGTAATTTATTTCAATCAGTCACTTTCTTTCAGAACAAGTCTAAATAAAGCTTTTTAAAAAAATAGTACCTAATATAGTAAAGTCAAAAAGAATAAAAGCAAAGAAAAGGAATGCTTTTTGTTTTAAATTTATCACCTGGAATGAAGTAGTATTTCATGCAATTTTTGAGAATAGAGATTTGAAAAATAACTACAGGTATCTTTTTTATGGCTGAATGAAACTTTAATAGGGAGGAGGTTAAGAAGTTAAACCAAAGTAACAATAGCACTGCAGCGAAAGAAGCATGTTCTTTTTCATGCACATTGTTCCCTCTCAGAGGTCTGTCACTCAGTAGAATAGATGTACTTTTACTCATGGGTGGCAATGTACAGCCTAAGCTTAGCCTGAATCCTCTCCTAAAGCCTGAGTCCTGCAACCATATCCTGACAACTTCCCTGCAGCACTACAGCATGTTTCACTAATATGAGCTGATAGGATTAGCAGCAGGCAGCAATTACAAACTCTTCTTTGTGAGTCCTAAAGAGTTTTTATTCCTGTGTCAACTGATGCTGTATTTCAGGGGGTTTCTTTGTGGTAAATCCTAAACCTTGAGTATTGAGATTAGATTTACACAGTCCAGGAAAACAAAACAATAAAGGATGGTAAGTTGTTTAAATTTAAGTATGACTATACCGTTTTATTACAAGCAATGCACCCATATCCCCCTCCAATTACTAGGACTATTCACAGGCCATAATATAGTTGGCTGGGAATACTACTAAAGACACTAAAGCAAGATGGTTATCAGCACTTCTGCACCCATTTCCTAGTCTAATATCCAAGCAGTTTCACCATTAAGGAAAAGGTTTGGAGTCTGGTTGACCCCAAAGAGATTTTTATCCTGGAGGTAAAAGTGTTCACATGTTATGTTTTAATATGGGAACTAAGGAAAATATTAAAAAAGTAAATAAACTGGATTCAAATTCACTTGATGAAGGCTGTACACGAAATGGAAATAAAAACATGAACTCTAACCAGTGGTTGTATTTTAAATACAAG
This sequence comes from Tachycineta bicolor, assembly GCA_025960845.1. Taxonomy (NCBI): domain Eukaryota; kingdom Metazoa; phylum Chordata; class Aves; order Passeriformes; family Hirundinidae; genus Tachycineta; species Tachycineta bicolor. The sequence continues at coordinate 2,165,332 of JANEHK010000031.1, read as the reverse complement.
TGAATAGTGAGTAAGATGAAAAAGAGTAGGTTTTATTCCACCAAACTGCACACTTACCTTTAGATTAATTGAGTTGCTTTCTTCTGATAGACATGTATCCATGTGCATATAATGAAAATAATCTAAATATTTTCTTTATATTGAGGGCTACAAAGTTGGCTTCCCCTGGGGAGGCTTCCTCAGGTGTTTGCCCTCACTCAACATCATGGCAGGTGAGTCAACTTCTTTCTGAATTACTGATATCTAGATCATTAAAACTTTGTAATTGGTGATAGCCACGGGTGACCCAAACAACTGCCTGTGCATCTAAGAATTGGGACAGAGAGCTAAAAATTTCACCTACCAGTCACGCCTATCAGTGACAGCCCAAAGTAACATTTATTAGTCTGGTAAACTGTCCAGTGAGTGCACCTGTAAGTGAAAATGGGATAAAGGCTTCTTCAGACTTTCATAAAGAAGCCTTGCTGAACCCAAGTGGAAGATGCTATTACTTTACAGCTTTCTACTTCATTCTCTGCTTGCATTTGCTCAGTAGGAATTGAGAGCAATTAATGACTGGGCTTGCAGAAATGTGTCATATAGACAAGCTATGGTACTGAGATACCGGTTCATATTCCTTTCTGATGATTATGTTATAGAATCATCAAAGGGTGAAAATTACATGAAAATTACCTGGGACTGTAAAAATTTATCACTCTAATACGGATCCGCTAACAATATCAGAAGCCTAAACTTGAGGACATAGTCCAGATTAGGAGACATCAGATTTAAGTCAGCATGACAGTGTAAGAAATTATATGAAAATTAAAAAATCTTCTATTAAGACAACGTAAGTTTTTATACAGACCAAGTAGGTATTGGTTTCAAAAACTGAATCCTGATAAATTAGGGAGCAGCTCTTTTTTAACATAAAATGTCAAATACTGTGTTGCAGTTCTCTGTCTTCATATGAATATTAGATTTAGAATCCTGTGAGAAACTGCTGTGAATAAAAAGATGAATTTGTTTACATCATTCGTGTGACTTCTGTTCACATTCCAGGCTTTCACTTCAATGAAAGTATGTACATTTTTGATAATATAACAGAAAATAAAACTTTTTTTATAAGTTTTTAGCTTTCTTGTACAGTCTATCCATTGTAACCCTCAGTCAAAATCAGAGTGAGTTTCCAGAACATAAGATGAGCTCCTACCTTTTTTTCAGGTTCTTCAAATAATAGAACTACTTCTGGGAGAAGGTGTATTCCAACTTGAGCACTGACTACAAACCAAAAGATTTAGCCTGATGTATTTCGGATAAGTGAGAAAAAAATTTGCCGATATATATAAAGTCAATGATGCCAGTTTGCAAGAAAATCTTTAAAAAGAAATCTCATGATATGTTACAAAGCTTGTAATTTTCTCTCACAGATGTATAAAAAAGGTGAGTTTGCAGTAAGTTTCTTTTATCTATAAGGCTGTATTCTTTGAAAGCTGGTCCAATGACCTCAGTGAGAAGTTAAAATTATAAGCTATAGCTAATGAGGCTGATTGTTTTATATGCATTTTCATTTTAGAAATTTGCATTAGTCTCCTTTTGCACCTAAAATACATGAATCCATCTATGTCTGTCTACCTATCTGCCCATTTATCATGTGGTATCTGTTTTGCGACAAGAGCAGTGACATTTGGAATGCCCCAAACATACTTATCAGAAACTTAATATGGCTTCCACGGAGAGCATGAGTTTCTGGGACAAAAACGTTGCTCTTGGAAGTTTGGATGTGTGAGAAATCTGTCACAAATTTTCCATTTCAAAAGAAAGCCTTGACATATCTTGTTGCATTTCCAGAAATGGAACAAAGGAATACTTTATGGTTAAGAAATGTACCCTAAGGTGAAAAGTTGGATCCGCCTAGCAGTTCCTCAGTTTTCAAGAAAGAGTTCTCCAGTTCCAAATAATAAATGAGTGAAAAAATATGTAATTCCAAATAATGAAGAGGTGTGCTCATCTCTACTGAATCCTTCAGTGTGCTTTGGGCATGACATAAAGAGAGCTCTTGGTACAATTGAAGAAACCTGCAACACGTCTAAAGTAGCCTCTCATTTCTATACAGCTGTGAAAGCTCTGCAGTAAGCCTCTGAAAGAGAACATTTATGTGTTTTATGTTAATTTGAAATGCTTGAAAGCAGTCAAAAGAGAAGCTTAGTCCTGAAGAAATCCCAGCTTTAAATCCCCCTTAAGCCAGGGCATGTCTGTGATGTTGCCTTTTTTTTTTCTTTTTTTTTTTTTTTTTTTTTTTTTTTTTTTTTCCCCCAACAACTGCAATTCTTTTATTCCTTCTGAAATGTTAGGTACATTTTGTGCATATTTGATTTTTCATATCACCTTTTAAGGGTTGAGTCAACACTTCCTTAGCATCCCTAGAAATCCTAATAGCCTGGCAAGATTTTCAGCCAGGACCTAATAGTCTTCTGTTCTTTGTGTGTGGAAGCTGCTGTCCCCATGAGCCTGTGCAGGGTGAGCATGAAATGTGGGTGGAAGCCCTTTATAGCACGTTCCCACTTCGTTTCCCAGTCCTTGCCAAGAGTCTCTTGGCAAGACACTTTTGGCAAGGGCTGTAAATTTGTCAGCTTTTTAGATGAAGAAGCCAAAAATTTTTTGGGTTCTTCCCTATGCAAAATCCAAAGGAGATTAATTGTAAGGTTCCTCCACTTCAGTGTTATGATCAAGACTGGAGGCTTATTCCATGGGAACTCCACTGACTGGAGACCAAGGCAGTTTTATCTTTTCTTTAGGATATGTGTCTTTATGCCTTACATCCCTTTTGTTCAGGGCTTTTAAGTTACAAAAGATTATTCTGGAATGATTTAGCACTGGCTGGAAATCTGAACACTGAAAACTGAATTTTAGTTTGTACAAAAATACGGTAAATGAGGCAAGGGGCAGTGGTGGTGGGGTGGTGGTAGTGTTTGTCTTTTGATTCAAAGTTATTTGAACTGGGGGGAATGTTTCATTTTTTTCCTCCTGTGAAGTACTAACCATGTTAACAGCACTGCTCATTAAAACTATATTATTAGTGAAAGGAAAGACCTGCTCACACATATCGTGCTGAATTCAGCTGGCCAGTAGCTCCTGAACTCAGTAGCTGATTTTATACCAATGCGAAGGTTAATGAACTGTTTTCTACTCCTTTCCAGGAGCAAATGTCAGCCCTACAGAGGTTCATTGCTCACCAGAACTCAATCTGGAGTCCTAGTCTGGCACAGGAAGACTAATAGACTAATGCATTAATTCACTGAGCCTCTCTGCCCTTAGACTGCTTGTGCATTTTTTAACATGAACTATAGCAGCTATGGCATTCAATCATATCTTCATTTACCTTCCAACTATGATTTCAGAATGCATATAAAATATTCTATATCCTGATTCTTGCCATCAGTATACATATAAACTATTACAGAAGGGCAAGGGAGGAAATAGGAAGGCTTTCGAATTCAACTAATAAGCATAAATATATGTACATCACAGCTGGCTGAATCCCTGAACAACTAATTAAAATGAAGCTTTGTTTCATTTTTCCCCAAGAATGATTTGCTTTGGCTATCTGCTTTGGCTATAGGTGGGTGAGGGTTTGCCTGTGTTTTTTCCATTGCATAAAGGATAATTAGGGCTAGTCATACATGACCAAAAGTACTTTTTTGACCGTTCTCAGAATATAACTATTCCCAAAATTATTTAACATAAATGGACAGTCTTCCTAATGAGGTAAGTAGTATAGGTAAGGTTTTATTTTTATAGAGTGAGAATCTATTCTGTATACGATGGGAAATAAGCTATGCATGATACTAACACTGCAACACAGGAGAATTGGAAGAACACGACTGTTTAAAAAATTTATTTGCGGGCTAAGAAGATGGGAGGAACCGACTACAACCATGGGTTAACCATTCGTAAGGAAAATGGAAAATTACTAAAATTTTGGCGTTACTTCTCCACTTCCCAGGAAGTGGACTTCAGCAGACAAATTACAGAAATGATTTTGAATCCTTATTCCTTTTGAATGTTATTAGTTGCTGGCTGAAAGCAAGGAGAGCACAGAGAAAGAATCAAAACCTGGACAAGTGATGTAGCTTTAAGACTTCAGTGTGCATAGACATCACTCAAGCAGAGGGTTGACCTCAGCATATGGAAATTTCAAGTTACAGTGGAGAATTTGTGACAATTAAAAGAATATATACAGTAAGTGTTTCACATTATATCTTGGCTGCTTTACTTCCGGTGACATTTTAAAAATCTGAAACATGAAAAAGAAACACAACCTCTTTTGAAGTAATCATGTGAAATTTTGCACTTTAATCCTTTTACTTTCAGAGAAGCCCACAGCTTCAGTTGAGGTCAAGTCTATCAGCAGTTGAGCAGCTCCCTTTCTGTTATGTCAAGGGAAATACCTTGAGATATAATTACATTATGAATGACTAAAACAGTGAGACAGTCAGTGGCAGGAAAAAAATATGCAAACTAGCATGTCCTAATTAAATTATTCATTTTGTTTTCTCTGTTTTATGGATAAGCAATAGGGTAAATCCTCTTTTTCATCATTCAGGATGAAAGTTTATTTGAAGTTGGAGACTATAGCTGCCTTTTCACAGTAAATTGACCTTGTTCCATACAGCCAATGTCATAATGCTCTGCTTTATCTAGGCTGAGAGAGAGAAAATCGCAAATTGCTTCTGCATGATTAGTTCTGCCACTTCAAACGTGTTTCTTCCGAGTTGGCTTCCACACTTGCTGCTAGAGATATGTGCCTCTGGGAAACCCTAATCTGTCTCTGAACTCCTCTGATTTAGTAACCCTTTACCAGCCAGTCACTTAAGTCAGTGAAATGACTCTTGTTGAGAACAATAGAAATGGTACAGTGAGGGAAAAAAAAAAAAAAAAAAAAAAAAAAAAAAAAAACCACACATTTATTTTAGTCACTTTTTTTTTTCCTCACTTAGAAGATGGAAGTACTTTCAGATTAATGGAGTTTTCACAGACATGCATTTATTTATATTATTGTCAACAAAGCTTTTTTCTTTTCTTTGTATACTGTATCTTGATGAATAAGTCTCAGATTTTTTATTTTCTTGAAATACAGAAAGATATTTACCTTTGTCTTCCTAAATTTCTATTTGCATATTATCATCTAATTAATTCTACGCTCAAAAATTTCCATTGTTCTTAATTTTGCTAGTATGTTCCAAATAAATAATCTCAAGACAGTCAAAGATGAAGAAAACTTCCAAGACAAAAATGACTGCTCTGATGTACTCTTGAAATAAAAAACAGCCACAAAAATTGTTATACAGCCAGGCAAAATTATTGCACGTTGTTCCAGTCAGGAGATAACAACTAAAAAATCATGTATTGTTGATAAAATATATGTAGGTAGCAACACACCTTAGAATTTTAGAAGTATGCATGATAATTTTTGTGTTCAAATCTAGAAATCAAGGAAAATTCAGAGTCTCACTACTTGGTTTCTCTTTGGGCCGAGCATCTGTACCGCTGTCATTTTACAAAGTCAAGACGCAATACAGCAAAACATCAGTTTCTCAGATTCAGGCTTCTTCTCTTCCCTTCCTAACTCTGCCTGATACCACTCATACTATATCCTCACAGTGAGAGAATCACAGGGAGCGCCCACATACGGAAAATCAAGTCCATCTTCTGATATTCAGGATAAGGCTGGGGGACTGAATTGATTACATGATTTATTTTAACTGAAAAGATCTGAACCATTTGCATTTAGAAATTAATTTTTTTACATGTGACTTTGCTCTGTAACATGCGCATACAGGGCTGAACTCTGCTGCATCACACTTAGCCGTATTAATGCTGTTGTTATTCAAAAGTGGTTTATTTTACTATCACTGTAAAAATGAAAGAGCAAAGAATTAAAAGCATATCATGGCTGACAATTCATTTTTATTTAGAGAAAAAAATCAAGCATTTATATTTTTAACGCAAACCAAACCTTGTGGTTGGTTTCGTCCTAAAAACCCAAAGCCAGTTGCTGTATTTCCCTATGAATTACAAGCATGTAGTGATTGTTGGTTTTTTTGTTTTTTTTTTCCTGGTGAAGTAGAGCAGCAGTAACGAGCTGAACATGACAAGTATTTAAAAATAAATTGGTTGATAAAAAGAATGAAGAAGAGGAAAATGCCAACTTCATGTGAAAAGATTCATGCTGAAGCAGTGTTTCCAGATATTTTTGACCAAAGAAGGATATAACAGTTTAAAGGTGAAAAGGAGTATAGGGAATCTGCTACTTGACAAATAAGTCTACGTATCAAAAGATTTTGCTAACCAGTCTGACACATAATGGCACATGATGTCAACAACTATTAAAGGCTTTACAAAAGATGACAGCCTGGAGAAACAAGAATTGCTTTCCAAGAAAAGAGTTTCTGCTGAATTTTGTATATTATTCTCAAGCATTAGAAACACATCAACAACAACACTGCAGTCAGGAACCAAAGAATTTTTACAATCACTTGTCTTGTGGACTATGCATAGGCCTGTGTACCAGGAAAATGTCAATCCTAGATTGGAGTTCCTCACCATTGTGAGAAAACTTCAGATACTATATGCATTTCCATAATAATATCATTCCATTAATTTATCTAAGTAAAAGTAAGCAAGTAAAGTAATTATCTGCTATGGTATGTCAATAGGTTGGATGGAATTCAAGGGACAAATCTAATATAATGCAGTTAATTTATGAAAATGGTTGATTTAACTATGATTTTCAATTGACTTCAGAAAAATAAGTACCTGCCTATTGTGGCAGTTACAAAGCTGTAGGCTATGTTTCCATGAAGATAATTTGACTATGCAATTGCCAAACTGTGCAGATTATGACTGTAAACATAGAAAAGAAAATTTCTCTTTAGTAAGAATTAATTTTGGTTTAATTAATTGAATTATTAAAGTCTATTTAATTCCTTCAGGACTTCCCATTACTGCAAACAAGATTTTATCAGGTCCTTACAGAATAAAAATAATGTGAAATTATTTTTATTTTGTAGTGTTTCATCAACAACCACCCTGACTTTTTAACTGACTTTAAAAGTGTAGAACCTCCAACAGGTTTCTCTTCAAAATTCCTGGCAGTTAAACTCTCTGTATTTCAAGATCAGATAAGGATAATTTTTAGTCTCCTTGAGGACATTAGGGAAAAAACTACCTGTCCTCTCCAAAAACCCAAAAGGAAACATTTGAACTTCATTTGAAGAATTACAGAATAAACTTCATAGTGAACACCAAACATTACATGCTAAGAATTCATCAGAGACCTTTTGTTTTCTCTAAGTACGGTTGAAATAGCAGTTCTCAAACACGGAATTCATTCCTAGTTTACCAAATATTATTGCTATTGTTGCTGTGGTTGTGGTCAAAAGCCTAAGAGTGGGACACCATCTCTTTCAACTCTCTCATCCCTAAAAACACAGGCATACCTTACTGGTAAGGGTAAGGGGAGAAGTCAATACAAAATTTCTCACTGACATTAGCTGGAAGCAGCGTCATCCCATAAAAGAAAATACATCTCTAAACAAGACTTTGTGCTCTATTAATGCTTTATTACTTTACTAAAATCTCATTTATTACTTTTAAACGATCTTAATAACTAATCAGTTGTGCTGTTAGGTTGAGTCTGATCAATGCCTACACTCGCATGTAGGCATTGAGCTAACCACATTTAGCTAAACACACAGGTGGATTATTAAAGAAGGATAACAAAACAGCTATGCAGTCTGCAGTTTTACTCTCTTAAGTGAGGAATACTTACCTGTGGATAAGCTTAAAACCTAAATATTTTCCTTACTGTTAGTGAAAGTAAAATACATCAACAGCCTGAAATTTGCCATGACCTGCTAAAATGTATATCTGAAAATATATTCAAATAATAACAGAGAAAAGAAAGAGGAATTTCTGGGATAATCATGTTTGTGAGGCAGCAGGTTTACAGTTTTTCTGAGATAAATTAGATTTTTGATTACATGGTTAGGGGATCTCTGGTCACTAATGAAGCAGATGAGAAGAATCAAAAGCAGAGATGGTTTTTTAGTGTTTTTAATGGAAGAATTAACTTTATCATAACCAGAAAAGTTCAAAATTGAGAAATTTTCCTGATTTTTTTTTTTCTATATTAAAAATCTTAGTGTATTTCAGTGCTTCAGTTATACCCGTGCTTTACTTTCGTACCTACTGGGGACTTCCTAGATAGTTGAAAAATTGAAGAACATCTCAGAAAATCTAAAAACTCTCATCTGTTATTAGCACCAACTTGTACATTCTCTGCTTCAGGCTACAGAAACGGATTGCAATAGCGCAGTTCCTCCTTTTCTTATACAGAGTTGGTTGTTCAGAGCATTCTTAAGAAAAAATTAAGGTGGAGTTTTTGTTCTCAAATTAATTGGATTAAGATTTCCACACCTGTATTAAAGAAGCTAAATGTTATAGCTGTTACTTACAAAAATAAGGATGAATAACAGCCATTTTGATTTTAATATCCTTCCGTGTTAGAACTTACTGAGGTTGGTTTGGTGGGGTCTTTTGCTTATGCTGAAGTTGCTCATCTTCCGAGCAAAGAAAGAAACATGACATTTAAAAAAAAGAATTCTACAGGACTTCCAGCACTGATCTCTTTCTGCACATAAGGACTTCTGTGTAGACCAGTAAATCAAGAATTCACATTCATCTTAGTTTATTAAAGCCTAATTACATACAGAAAAGTGAGCATGCTGCTTCTTGAATGCCAGTCACTTCATTCAACAGCAGGAATTCACAAATGTGGGGGAGCAATACCACATCTATTTTTAGGTAAGCAAAAAGTATCCTTTTAAGGATAGCAGAGCTTATTCCCACAGCAGAGTTAGATACTCTCCTGCAGGTAAAAATCCAGTGTTAATTTAGCTGCCTGTTAGCCATTAGCAATTAGCCGGAGCTGAACAGGGAACAGACAGAAACTTCTTTACAACTGATAAGTACTGAAGCTTAGTGTGGGGTATAACTTGTTCAATTACTGTGAAAGATATCAGGCATAACATATAGATCTCAATCTGGAATAAGAAAAATGTTCTCTACTATCAAGTTTTGTTTCGGTCCCTTTTTTTTGCCAACATTAATATTGTAAAAGCAGGTCCTTTTCTGTGTTTAAGACAGGGTCTTCCGGAGTAAAACTTCTACAGTACTCTGTAACAGTGAATTTTCACAGGTGGGATTGCATCTTCTTTTTCTTTGAGAAAGCTTGAAAATCATAAATACAGTAAATAACACAATTCAAGTGTTCCTCTTAATCCCATATCAATTCCTTTAAAAATGAAAACATATTTGTGGGGGAAAAAAAGAAAAATAAAAACACAACAATATTTTTCAGAAGCTTACATGCACAGGCTAACTGAGAGGCAAATTAGGAAGAAAGAGGAGCCAGGCAAAATAAATCCAGTGCTTGTACACTTTCAGCCCCAGCATCATTACTGTCTTTTTTAGATAATTAATGATTTCCTTTCTCCCCTTAACTAACTACTGCTCTCTTAAAAGCAGCTGTATTAGGACTTTTAAGTGCAAGGAACACCTATGATTTCAAACATATCAGTACTTTATAAATATACATGTGACAAACTTTGTCTGATACATTCCATTCTTTAAGTTTATTCAAATTAATGTCTGTATTTGCACATTTGTCCCTCACATTTACAACTGATGACTTCAATGACAATCACAAAATATTTTTGGCACTCTGGACAGAGCCTTCAACTGCAAGGCAGGTATCACATCACTGTTTATGGAAGTTTGAGGATTTTACACATAGTCTTGGACATTTCTGTAGGTACCTTGTGTTTTCTGGTCATCAGCAAACTTTTGGCTGCCAGTGCCACACTGCCTTGCTTTGCACACAGCGGTGACCAGGGATCAAATCAACACTCTGGAAATCAGCACTCCTTCCTCAAGTGTTAAGTAGAGCCTTTATGCAAACCGAATAACTCTAATAGTGAGGATGTCTTCAATGACCTGCCTCCTACTTGTGGATTGAAAATTAGGCCTAAGCACGCCAATTGCCAGATAATGCTGTTACAGGGAGACTTGTGTACAAACTGAAAGGTTGAAGTGCACCCTTTCAGCACCCAGATCCATCCCCAGCAGGCCGGCTGCCGCTCCCCAGCTGATGCCTGCAGTGACACTGGTGCTCTGGGCTCTCAGCATTTGCCTTCACACCCCGGTGGCCAATGGGTCCAGGGGGCTGCCTGAAGCATCCCCTTCACTGACACGTCCTGGGGAGCTGTGCCTGACACAGCCATGATCTCGGCTGATGACAGGCAACTAAAATCGGTCCAGGGAGGCTTAAAGGGAAAAGAAAAAAAACAAGCAAGGGAGTGACATGTCACTTCACACTGTGCTGTGGTCACTTTAGCTGAGCTGTGAACCACAGCTCTTTTGAATGCAGAAAGTTGCTCTGATAACCCTGCAGGAGAATGATATGGGAGGATGAGGCATGTCTCAGAAATGTGATACTTTTAAGCCATCGGCACTCTAGGTTTTGCTCCCTGTTTTAAGTGTTAGTAGCTGCTGCAGTATAGATTGCCCATGTGCAAAATATAGATTTATCACAAATAAGGGTTTGACTATCTCCAGGGGAAGGGGGATCCAAGCTCATGCTTTCGGAGTGACTCATGGTCCTAGGTGCTGTTGGGCTTTGACACCACAAAAAAGCATGTGCTGGCCATTAGCACATTAACATGTGCTGAGCACCCCACTTCTGAAAACAGCCCACTTAATATCAGATATTTGGCATTCAAAGCCATGCTGAAAAATTTTCAATATTTGTATTAATTTAGTTAGACTGAACATAAATTAATGGCACTGGGGTATTCCAGCCACACCCATACCCTCACTTGTGTTGTTTGGTCGTACTGTCATTTTACCTTATAGGAGGCACTGAAGGATTGCCTGAAAGATCTTATTTATGGGTAGGTTCTTGCTTTTCCCCCAAATGAAATGAAGCAGCTCATTTCTCAGCAGGAGCTAGATCTCTGTGATCATAAACACGACTCCTGAAGGCAATCTAGGCATGGCAACAATGGCTCTGTCTTATCACACAAAGTTCTCACGAGTTTATGGCAGGGGATAGCCATATTTTTGAACTGTTCCATGGACAGTAATGACAAAACACAGATGCCACCAGAACGAACAATTCAGAACCTGGAAGGCTGGCTTGCTTATGTTAGAACCCTACTAAAATTAGAAAAGACTAAAAAATATGCAATGTTTTATAAATTATATAAATATTGCATATTTATATGTTTTAATTGCTCCTTGCATACTAATAGTAAATATTGGAGGCTGAGAAACATAAACCAATTAAACAAGAATTTCATATTTTTTCATATTAAAGTTTCAAAGTTTAGATTATGCTTTATGCAACAAAAACTTATTCATGCTATCAGAAAAAAAATTACAGAAAATAATTTTAGTGTGTTTAAATGTGGGAACTGCAAAACTCTTATGCTGTTAATGCTTTCTTAGAAAGAAAAGGGTAACTATGAGCTCTGGGCTGTATTTCAGTGTCATCAATGTGTTTCAGCCCCATTAGAAGTTAATTCTCTGATCTCATACATACCATTATTTTTGTTGCTCAGTTTCCACTTTTTTTTTTTTTTTTTTTTTTTTTTTTTTTTTTTTTTTTTGGTAGATCATAAGAATACTGAATTTTAATAATTACTTTAAAAGTTGTATTAAACTCAATAAATGTTAGTTAATAGTTTTTATTAATCTGTCTTCTAACACATTTACTCTCCCATGTTCTAGAGTGATGTGAATTTCTTAAATTTCATGAGAGGAAAAGCAACAAAATTAGCTACAATTGAAAATGAAATGGAGCCATATCTGCCTTCAATGAGGTTTGCTATCTGTTAAGGCACATGCTGGCCTTTGTCATGACTATATCTCAGCACTTAGCAATCTCAAATATTTTTTATCTTCCCACTACCTCTTTGAGATAGGGCAGCATTGGTCCTATCTTCAGTACTCAGGTGGAGAATGAGGTCCAGGTAAACTGAGAACAGAGTCACATCCTGCATTTGTGACTGAGTTAAAAGTGTCACAGATGTGTGCCAAGACCATCTAGATGCCAAGGGCTCTTGTGCTTTTGAGAAGAGCACAGATCACAAAGGTTAGCACAAAGTATGTGACAGCCAAGGACAAAGCCTTCTGGTCAAGAATGACAGACTTCCAAATAAAGCCAAGGCCTGAAAATTGTTAAGAAATGCTGAAAAAGCGCAAAAGCAAAGTCATTTCCATTGACACAGTGATACAGCAGTCTCTGGCTTTCAGTGAGTAAAACAAACCATCCCCCATTGTGTCCTTGGGGCACTCCTCAGAAGGTGGTGGAGGATGGAGGCTGTTGTCTTCCTGCATGGGGGCCAACAGCTCACTGCAGCTGAGGTAGTTAACAGGCAAGATAGCTCACTCCCAGTATTTCACCTTTTACTCCCCTGGGAGTCCTGTGCTGGCTGCCAGAGTCATTGTCCCAGGCTAGCTGCAGAGAACACTTCTTCGTATTGTTTAGATAACAGGACAAAAATGTTTTATTTTTTCATTAACAAAAACCGTGTGCTGGATCAAGATGTTGTGTGACACTTTGTGTAATACCTCAGCCTCCTCTGCTTCATTACCTTTGCCACGTATTTAGAAATATTGTCCATGCTGTTTGAATCCCCTGACCTTGTTCTCTCATCCTCTATCTGGGTTTGATCCAAAGCCTACAGGTATTACAGACTGTAGGCAATGTATTCAGCGCCCACAGTATTAAGCTGCTGAATATCTAAACATACATTATTGCCCTTAAGGTTATAAACTGAATATATTTAACCCATTTATAATCCAGTATATTTAAATGGACAAAAGCAAAGGGAAAAAAAAAAAAAAAAGGAATTTTTGCTGAAAAGGAAATCATGTCTGAATCTCACTGCGTGTGATTTTGCATACTGCTTATCTCAGTACCGAGAACAGCAAGTAAACATTACACTAGAGGTTTCTCTTGGTTGTTAAAGACACAATGAATCAAATACATTATTTCAAAAATCACATAGGAATTCAGCCCGAGATTCTGTGTTGCATGTAGTCATACACACCTTCCATAGCTGCAAACCATGCTTTCTGCTTTGCTGGCATAAATTTTTGTGAATGAAAGTTCAGCAATTGAATTGGGACTGAGGAGAAACTTTTTGTTTTATAGTAAACCAATCTATTTACACACTATGACAATGCAGAACATTTGTTTATTCTGAAACAATCATCCACAAGTAGCTGGGACTTCAGTATTTTCAGTGTATATCTATAAGAATGCTTAAAATGCAAGGTCTTCCTGTAACATTAAGACCAGGAATGTTTAAGGTTCGTATGTGCCTGGTTTAAAAGATTTCATTTTTTTCTTTTATTTTTCCTTTTTTGAAAGAAGCGCAAAATGTCTGCAAGCTTAAACATATTGTGGCTCACGTTTCTGTGTCTGTTAGGTGGTGCTTACTGGGCAGTCTGGTTCTTGTCACTAATTCTTCAACTGCTCTGCTGCAGTGGAACCACTGTAGAGAGTTATGAGTTGGGGTTGGTGGGAGGGATTCTTTGTCCTAGTTGCATTTAAAATTACATCTAATCTTATCAAGGAGCTCGTCATTCTTTCTGGCTGCCCATAGCAGGTACAGTACCGCTTTTGTTCAAGTCTGTTGCTTTACCAAATAAAGGCAAGAACTGCTTGCTTTTCTCATACAAGTAGTCCAATAGATTTCTGCAGGAAAACTTGCATGAGTAAGGCAAACAGGATTTGGCAGTAAAATTGATTAAAAAGAATCTGAACACAACATTCTGCTAGAGGAAGTACATGTTGATGGAAAAGTATTTAAAGAGACAGGTAAAATGAATGGATATAAATAAAATTCAGATGCCAGGTATCTAAAGCAAGTGAAAGCAAGAAATGTATGAAATAAAGAACAAAATGAAAACACCAGCCCGATACTAAAAACTTTTTGCTATTTATCAAAAATTAAAACCTTTTCTTAAATGGCAGGGTTTTAAGTAAAAGTTCTTTCTGAAACATTTGAGTTTCAAAGCAGAATACCTGGAGACATTCATAAATGCATAATGAGTATTGTCCCCAAACTCACCAGAAGTCCAAGTGGTTCCACTAAAAATTTTGAGTACTCCTGAGGTGTAAAATATTTCTTCAAGTGCCTCCACGTGGATTTTAATATTTCAGTTTTTATATTCATCTTGAATATTTGGCATCCTAAAACTTTGATAACTTTTCCTTGCCTCCAACAAGGAAGTTATATGCAAATACAAGCTGACCACAAAAAAAAAAAAAAAAAAAAAAAAAAAAAAAAAAAAAAAAAAAAAAAGTGTATTTAATTACTGTTTCTTGCACTGTTTTTCCAGTAGTGCCAGTAGTGGATGCAGTTCCCTATCTCTTTTTATATTCATCAGATATTTAATCTTTCAGGATTTTTTGCTCAGCTGGCATCATCTATTTTCCTTAGCTGGAACTGGTTTTGGGCTTAATAACAGAGTAGGTGTCATAAAGTAGTATGTATGCCTTCATTTTAGAAACTTGCCCTGACCAGTACTGAGCAAATTATTGACACTGTAATACCAACACCAAAAAGAAACAATACCAAGAACAGACCAAGAGTCAATAAAGATTCCAAGTTAAATCAGACAGAAATAATTGGTATTAAGTTTTAATGGAAACTCTAGTCATGTAATTTTATAATTAAGTTACAAAAGGCAACTTGTTCAAGCAGGCTCCATAAAAATCATGAAAGAGATGGCGAATTAGTCTAAATTGTTTGCAGAAGTGTAACTTATCCCAACAAAAGTTATGGAGCATTTTAAAGTAAACCAGGAAGAGCCAAAATCTAAGTTAACAGAATCAAAGAGTCCTAGATGTTGAGTAGTTTTTCTCAAAATTTTAACATGTATATTTCATCAAAATTTAGTGATACATGTTCTTAGAGATCAAAGTAAACACTAAAGTTCCTATATAGCATAGTTAGGTGTCTCTGCAAATCACTCCACAGCAATTCTGCTCAGAGTGCAGCACTAGTTATTGGCACAGCAGCACTCGCACTAGTGCAATGAGTTATTAAACATCATTGAAAATTGATAGAGATTTTCTCATTCTTCAGACCATATCCATAAATTTAAATGCTTGTTTGAGACACTTGATTAGTAGCCTTGTTTTCTTTATAGTCAGAGTATACAAAACTGTACCACCAAAGGTGTTCTCATCACATTACAGGAGTCTAGCATTAAATGGATCTAATACCAAGAGCTTCAGTTATGACCCTAAAATTCAGTGAAGTTACTTCAAATGTTATTGACAGAAAGAGAACAAAGAAACATGAAGATATAGGAAAAAATGTTCAGAGATTACGACTGTTGAATTAGAAGAGGAAGTAGCTAATTTGTGCATGACAACACAGACAATATTATAGGAGGAAAAGACAATGCTTTTTTTTTTTTTTTTTCCACAAATACTTCAGCAGTATTTGAATGATGTAGATAATGATCAACAGACACATAAAACTGTGTGGGCATGTTAAGTAAATAGAAGGATTTCGAAGGAACAATTTTTGTAAGACATTGCCAAAATAAATATCAAATTAGAAGCCATACAGGATTAGACATTTATACGGATAATGAGAATTTCTGTAGCTATATCAGACAAGAAAAAGAAGATTATAGTAACTATAAGTACTTTGATTTCATGGCATAAGCCAGCTACCACTTGACAAAAATTGGTTAATAGAGTCTACATACCGTTGTTTAGGGATATTTTTGCATATCCTATAAAATAGAGGTAGTTAATATTTTGTGAAGCATTCACAGGACTATGTTTGAAATGTTAAAATAAGTTTCTTCAATGTCTGTGTCTTCACACTACCAGCTAATTCTAACTGTGATAGAAGAATTTTGAGTTTACTGTTAACTGCACTGTTCTGTGACTTCTAATATCTGACATGTACAAAGGTACCCAGACATAAGACAGTGACAGATACGTTCTGGCCTATTTTTTTTATTTTTTATTTTTTATTTTTTAACAACAAAGACAGAAAGACTGTTACTTGCATCCAATCTGAAGGTATCTTCAGATCAAAGATGGCTTGGTTATCATGTGTTTAATTTGAATGCACAAAACAATAAGAGCATTATTTTTTATACAACATGCTAATTTTTCGTGTTGTTTATTCAATCTTAGTAGTAAGAGCGATTTTTCAGTAACTTCAGGTCTCAGCTTACATGACTTTTTATCTGAGGCTGCCAGTCTATTTAGGACAGAAGTTAGAACCTCAGTACACCATGTTCTGAACATAAACTATATTCAGGTAATCTTTAACTCAAAACTCCCTATGATTTATACAGGTGCTGAGCAGGTATGTTCAAAAATCCCATTTGTGAGCAGCCCTGTTCTGCTTATTTATTGCCCACTCTTCCTAACAAACCTATGCAAGGACTCATTGCCAACTGCCAGTTTGCTATTTAAATCCCTTCACTTAAAATTACCCAAACCTTTGGCCCACTGGGCCTAGAAAATTGCAGGAGAGTCTGAGTAACCTCAAGGGAACTTAAGTTTCACAGACTTAGACATCACCTGCACGTCTGGCAGTGTCTCCTAGCGTGACGTCAGAAAATGGGCCACAAAGAATTCATGGCACTGTTTTGATGTCACAAGGCATTCACCAGGTGTTATTTTTAATAATGTGTCCAAAACAACCAAAGGGCATGAAGAACCCAGGATATTCTCCTACCAGCAGGTCTTTAAAATTCTTAAAGTACTGCTCATTTCTGAAAAGGGTTGATATAAAAATGACACCTCCCTATTCCACACATCTGTTCCATATTAATAATGAGTTGGCATCATATCTGCTGCCTGCAGAAACAAAATGTAAGCCTTACAGTGTTTTCTTTCTGTTGGTCTTGTAGAGCATGCACTGCAGAGAACGAAGCTGCATCACCCTTCCTTGCCAGATTTCTAATTCCTTGCCATATTTCTAACTATGTTCAAGTTTCTCTGTTTGCATATGTCACCAAATACGCAATTCAAGAATGAGGTAAAGCACTAATGCGATTGAGGTCCTAATTTTACAACCAAAACTGGAAGATCATTTCTGATGAAGTGTGAGGCAAAAACTATAACCCAGCTTGAGAACTACACATATTTTTCTATGTAACAGTGGAAAACACCATACAGGAAATAGATTTTTGGGGTGATGATTCATAATCACACATTCAGGAATTACTTTGTATTAAACCTGATTGATGTGTGACAGGAACAATCTTACATTTCAGAAGAGCTGCATGTGTCCGAAGCTGTTCTGCCCATAGAAGAAATCAATGCTCGGTATAGCTTTCGAGGTGAAGACAACTAATTGGCCTTGTCCTCCTTTTGCTTTTCTCTTTCTTTTTGTACTTCACCAAGGAGTTTATTAACAGAAACAAGCTGGTTTTCTTCATGCCAAGCAAGTCCCCGGAATGTGTTTTCATCAATTACACAAACATAGATAAAATTCTGCCATTTAGTCTAATTAGTTCATGTTCTGTTACAGGCCTGGTAATTATTAGCTGTTTTTCTGATTGCTATCTTCAAGATCATTTTAATAATCATTATACGGAGCTTTTAAGGTAGTGTTTAATAACACAAATCTATCATAGACAATGTATTCCCACTGTTATTTAGGCTTGTTGCCAACTTGCATCCTGTCTACAATGCTGGCTTTGCACCAAAAAAAAAAAAAAAAAAAAAAAAAAAAAAAAAAAAAAAAAAAAAAAGAAAAAAAGATTAAATAATACACAGCATTATATTTAAAAGGAATTGAAATAAAATTTGTAGTGAGTTTTGAAATTTAAGGATTTCAATTACCTGCAGGTGATTTTTGATATTCTCTGTATTTCTTCTTTTTAATGACACACTTTGATTATTCAATGGACAGTCAGATAAAAATTCTCTTAGCATAATATTTGTACTTTAAACTGTGACTAGCACAGGAAGAGCCCTGAACACAGACTTTATATATATATATATATATATATATATATATAATTTTTTTTTTTTTTTTTTTTTTTTTTTTTTTTTTTTTTTTAATTAACAATGTCAACACCCTTCTGGCTTCCTTCTGGCTTTGGAGAATCTCCTGGACCACTATTCCTGCTGCCTAAACTTTAGCCCACCTCTGCTGGCACGGAGACTGGTAGAACGGGGGCTGTTACCGAAGAGCGAGAGCTGCGAGCGAGGCGGGGTCGCCCCGCACCGGCCCCGGCGGGCGCGGAGGAGCGCTCCGCAGCGCTGTCCTTGCGGTCCGCCGGCGGCCGCTGCCCGGCACAGGGCAGAGACGCCTGCTGGCAGAGGGACGAGCTGCAAAGGGACCCCCGACACCGCCCTCCAGCCCCGCGCCAGCCCCGCGCTGCTCCCCGGGAGTCAGGGCTTTCCCCTGGGTCCCCACCGGGGCGCCCGGGGGCAGTCGCTCCCTGTCTCCTGCAATGAACCTTGCCTAGAAAAGGTGGGAAACCTCTCTCCAAACTTGCACCCAGGAGGATCGACTTGAAGGCAGCACCACCGTTTACTTCACGCTCCCATGTCTTCAACTAGCAACAGCTCCTCTCTGAAAACAGGTTGGGGTGACAGGTTGTTCATGACCAATCTCCATGGACTGCTCCATCGTTGAGGTGAGTGGCTACAAATCGAGCCAAAGGCATCGAGCGATAAGTGTTCCCAGGAGAAGGAACGAAGAATACAGATTGAAAGGAAAATTCTAGGTAGTGTCTCTCTAGGTAGACCACCGCACCAACTCTGGTCCATCATACTGTAATGCCTCTGTTCAGTCAATAAAATCATACTTGCCAGAAATGTAAACATCAAAATATCTGGGAAAGAAAAATGGTGTATTTTCTTTTAGAGAAATTTATTTCTTTTAGATAAATTTATTTAGGATTAAAATTTATTTAGGATTAAAATAAAATAACTTAAAATATGCTTATTCCAAGCAAAATGTATGAGGTAGAGGATCTTAATGCAATTCCATATTCCACTGGACACAAAATTTACAGGGGTCTGTTTGATTGCATGCAAATCTTTTCTTTGGAAAAACCCATCTAAAGGAATCATCAGTGCTAGCAGACTGAATGGTGCAGGATGAGGAGCTACCACAAACCAAATAGCATTGAAAATTTGAAGGCTCTGCTTACATTAAAACAGGTCTTTAGTATAGTACAGGGCCTCGTTCTTTGCAACTTAACAAGACAAAAATCCAAATGATCCAGTTTCTCCATCAAACTAATTTTTTCATCTTGGGCATTCTAAAATTCTTTGGGTTTTCTTAGATCTCTGCTTACATTTAACTTGTAAAAAGAATTATCTTCTGCAAGACTAAGTAAGAGACCTTTACTATGAAGGATTGCATATCATGCCTCTTCATTTCTGTGTTGAGCTCAAAAGTATGTGTCTTCCTATAAGAAAGCTTAACAGGCTAAAGAGACTTTGGGCCTGAAAATCTGCATTTACTATCCATCTGGACAGTAAGATTAGGCTCACATATATAGTGCTGTGATATTGCAGGATTAGATTTTTGCCTCTCCAGAATTTTACATATCAGCCCCTCTTCAATGTCTGAATTTGTCATATTTTAGGGGATTGAATAGTTGGAAGATCAGCTTGATAGATGGAAGTTTTAGAGCAACTAGATAGTTTCGTTCTTTCTGTATGCACCTCTGTAATACAATACAGGAGAATATGAGTTCTGTGCCACTGCAGGTCCTTCTTATTTAGACAGCCCTTAGGGAAATGGGTCAGACTTACTTTTTTCTTTACTTTTTTTCTGTAATCAAACAGATCTAGCTATTCCAGTCTTTCTTTTACATGTTCATTCCTCTGATTACAAGTCTCTTTTTTAAAGGAGTGCTCCCGAGTTTTTCAGTATCAATGGCTTTGCATGGTTTTAATTTCTATTGAAACAGTAGTACAGACCAGTTCACTGAAAATGTTATAACTTAGTGTATGTCTGTTACATACAAGCAAGTCATAGTGTCTAATAAACAATGAACAAAGTTGTCTCTATCCTGCTACAAATCTGATGGATATGGAGATTTTTTCCCCTGACTGTCTACACCTACATTTGTCTCCTCTTCAGCAGATCAACCTCTTCTAGTAACTTCAATCATTATTATAAACCAGCTTTTCTTGCACATTTCAATTTCCTCTCAGTCTTCTAATTTGGTTCTTAAACCATGGCCATATCCAGCTGTAAGTCTTGTTTTGAGGATTGCTTAATTTTAGTTTTTAATTTAGGTCAGCTTGATGAAAATTTCTTCAGGCTTGGAAACATTTTTGTTAATCACAGAAGTTGTTAAGTTCCCATCATAGCTATATGCACATCATTAATTGTGGGTTTGCATGATTTTAAAGTTGACCTAATTGCATCCTACCTCTACTGCAAATGGGGTAAGTGCCATAACAATAAGAAAAATGTTAGTCTAGGCTCCAGAGGCTTCAGTATGAATGAAAAACTCACTAACTTCCATAAAGGTATTGATACACCGGAGTACTGCAATTTACGCCTACGTTGCAGCTAACTCTACATCATGTATTTCAGAGGCCTTTCCAGCTTTCCCACTCACTGAAATCTAACAACCTCCAGCCCTTTTGACTGCAGACGCAATTCCTTCTTTGTTGGAAGTGATCTCCACTTGAGTCTGAAGATACCCTGAAACAGTGGCTTAGAGATGACTTTTCCTAGCCCTGAGTATGCTTGTACTGTGCTTGAGGCAAAACCATAACACTTTAATGTCACCCTAATTGCTGAATGTGCATTATTTGTGTGCCTAGAATGGCCTGGTATTAAATTCTGAGTTGAAAAATAATAATATCTTTTACACTGAGATATTTTAAAAAAATAAAGGAGACTCACAAAATCATGGAAGTAAAAGGAGAGCATAGGAAATCAAAAGATTGAAGTTTCCCAAAAGTTTTCTTTTTTTTTTCTTTTTTTTTTTCTTTTTTTCTTTTCCTCCCCTTTTTTGATATAAATTCTAAATTTATATTAAATTTTTCTAAATTTAGAAAACTTTTAAAAATATAGATAATTGCACTTGAATTTACTGATTTCAAAAAAGGAGACTGCATCTCAAAAAAAATAGCAGAGCAGTGACCTGTGCACTGAGTCCAGCCAGTTTATCCAGACTATGGTTCTCCCCTTTGTGCCTTCTTTCACAGCATGTCCTGTATGTTCACCCTCTGTTGGTTTTGTTCCCAATGATTTACATATCCTTCTTTTGTCAAATAACTAGTGTTATGTCCATCACATAACCAGATATAGGTAACCCTCACTATTATCACAGAATAGTTATTCTCCTAGTCACAGGCTGGGACAAGATATCAGTGAAAAAGGATAGAGCCCAATCAGATTATTGCCATTGTTTTATAAAAAGTGACAAGTTATTTCCCCATGCCATAGAACCCTGGATTTCTGCCATAATCAAGGAATAATCATTTAGTGTAAAATCTCACGGTTTCCACTAAATTAGTCTAACCTTCCATTGTTTTCAAATTCAGACATAAAATTCAGACAGTAATAGTTCATTTCACTTGCTGAGCTGATAATTCATACATAATATAGCTGTTAATTTGGCAAGCGAAAGCATTGGGCATGCTGATATTGTGCACACACCTCTTTATCTCCTTTGATTCCTTTGTGTTCCGTCATCGCTGAAGGTTTTTTTCCAACTCCGTGTTTCATAACAGGAAGGAAGTGAGCTGAAGAGCTATGATTTCCATCTAAACTACTCTCTTTTTGTCTGCACTACAAAAACTGACGTCCCTTTGACAACATTTGCTTAGGCATTTTTCAAATGAAAGGAAATTATAGGAGTGAGAATACAAAAAAGAAGCAAAATCTTCTTTTTTACCATAAAGTGTGCATTGGAAATGAGTGAGTGTCCTACTGTTCAGAACATATATTTGAACAGTAGGAGACAATGAATGCCCTAAGGATTGTCTCCTGCCTGGTGATTCAGTGGAGCAATCAGAAGACAGAAGGCTGTTTGCCTTTAGAAGGAAAAAAATCAGCCCTTCTTGAGAGCCAGTGGCAAAATTCTTTATTTTCATCTCTCCTGTGATGCTTTCTGACCTCATTCGACTTTTAAAGTTGCATACAACTATCTTTTTCTCAGTGCTTTCTGGTCCTGTGATTTTCCCTGGAATGTGTAAGATTTCCTAAGACAAAGTCTTGCAGCAGTGTCTGTCAGTTCTACTACATTTGGAGAAAAAAAATATTTTTCACAGATTTGCTTTTTAACTACATACAGTAGTGTATTTGTATGTTAATAGGAACTTTTTGATGAACAAAGTGAAATCTAAATGTCTCAAGTTATTATTTACCTTTAAAAATCACTAATACAGTTTCTTTCTTTTCATCTTCTAGTTTCTAAATCAGCTAGGCAATGCTCATATCACACGTTTTGTTTTGTTGAGGTTTTTTTTCCTACAGGTACAGGAAACTAAGAGCTTCTAGGACAATTCATTCAACAGATTGGCTGGCTGAAGGATAAATGCTCCAGAGAAATAGTATAAAGCAGTTGTGGTTTAAGAAAGCTTTGAATCTTGCCAGACGTGGTATTGCTGTAAGATTCCCCTGAAGTTCCTAAAACTTTTTTAATTTAAGTGCTGCACTTATGGTTCTAACTGACGGCATTTAAAACAGCCCACATAATAAGGTTGGGTTGATAGTTCTTTGATAATCAAGTAGTGGTAAACATTACAGTTTTTAAAATAAAGTTAGCACATTCTGTTCTGCAGAGAGACTGAGGGTAAACCTAATAGAAAAAGTGGATTCTTCAGCCCAGAGTTGAGGTAATTTTGCAGACCCTGCTTATGCCACTGCGGAGGTACTGTCCCTCACACACAGTTGCTGAAGCCATGAGTGAAATTCCATTTCAAGCAAAGGAGCATCACAAGACCAGGCTGGCTTTGGCCTTGCACAAGGGTTAAATGTAACATGCTGAGCAGATTTCCCAGAGATACATATAGTCCTCCTTTAAATAAAATTAAATTAAATTAAATTAAATTTAAAAAAAAAAAAAAAAAAAAAAAAAAAAGACCAAATATTCTCCACCAAGCTTTAACCACTTGGTGGGCCACAGCAGGTAAGGCCAATTTCTGTAGTAAAATGGATGACAAACAAATGAAATAATTGGCAAAATTAAATAAATGCCTAACAACCGCCAATTCACCACAAAATGGTTCTTTGCATGGGGACCAGCTGGAAAAAACAAGTAGAAAGAAGGTGGGATGAGATCTGAGTTTCTATCCCTGAACCATTTGGGATCTATTCTCCATCATGCACTTTCATCAGGAAGGAATATTTAAAACTTTTTGCAATCCTATGCTTATTCATAATTTTATGCTGTACCTATCCATTCATCTGTTCTACTCTAATTATGGGATCACTGCCACTTCAGGAAGATTTTCCAGACATCAGCCCAGCTGTATTTTGCCTTAAATATTCCATCAAATTATTTGCTTGCAAACAATCTGTATACAAAAAAATAAATACAAGGGTTTAATTTTAGTTGCAAAAAAGCAGGTGCAGAAGAAAACCCATCCATCATGATGCAGATTTCACTGTTTGCATTGCCTGAAGCAGCCAGTTTGAACTCATATACACGGATCCTGTTTTAATTCTGGTCATCCTTTAGTACAGAAATGACTTAGGCATCTATATCACATGAAAGTTAAATTCCTTACAAATTATTTCAACATTTTTTATCTTTTTTCAATTATCTTAGTTTAAGCAAGGTTGAACAAAAGGAATTTGTTTTCTCTGCCAGAATCAAACACCTAATTAGATGTAAATCTCAATGAATTAAAACCTGGTGTCATGGCTGTTGTGGCAAACACAACTTATATGCTTCGTATTTTTTTTCAAATGCAGAGAAAACAGGACTTGAAATTTAGTCTGACATCTAATAACTGTGAGACGGCAAATTGCCCTGGAGCACTGTGGGCTTGGCAGCAGTGAAGGCCAGGAGCATCCTGTGGTGCATCAGCAAGAGAAATAATACGATTTTTCTACCCTCCTCAGCACTTTTTAAGGCATACCTGGAAAAAATATTCAGCTTTCACCCCCAAGGTCAGGAGAAGCGGAATTCAAAAAAGTGGAGAAGGTCCAGTGGAGTGCCACCAGAATGGTTACAACACTGGAGAATTTCACATATAAAGAAATATTGATGGAATTGAATTTATTCAATTTAGGAGACTCAGGAGGAACTTAATCACACTCTACTAATACCATGTGTATATTTATGAAGAAGGAGGTGGTACTCTATTTGCAAGGGAGCCTGGCAACAAGACAAGGAGAATAGCTTCATTAGAAATTCTCTGTGGATATAAGAAAAATGTTCCTCACTGTGCGGACAACTGAACATTGCCCAAAGTGGTGGAAACTCCCATGCATGGAGCATTGAATACATGAGTTAACAAGGACCTGGAAAACTTAATCTAAAGATTTGCATTCAATAGAAGGTTGAACCAGGTTCCCAGAGGTCCTTTCTAGTCTTTTAATTAATGACTTCTGAATTATTTCATTTTTCTTTTTTTTTTGTATTCTTGTTCTATTTCTGAAGATCTTGTCTTTTCCTTAAAAATTACTCTTACTTTCTGAAATTTAAAAAAGAAAAAAAACTTATTTAAAGTACACGAAAACAAAATGTGTATGGTGTATTGATACTCAGTCCCTCTGCTGGATTTGAAATAGCATGAGAGGGATATGCGAAAGAAAAATGAGAATGTGCTCTTTATCTGACTCAACTGTTCATGTAATTTCCACAGGAGAAACATATAATGAGGCTTTGAATTTAAGCTACACTGCCTCTGGGTTTCCCCCTCCAGTTATCAGGCTGAAACTCGAGTAACATTACACTTATACAAGAGTGGGATTACATTCCTCTAATGGGGTAGGATTAAGCCAAAGGAGGTGGAACAGCTTTCAAAGGAGCAACTTCAACACAGGGGGCCAAATTCTACTCTCAATTACACACATGTGACTGTAACAGTGATTTCAATGGGGATACTCAGGTGTAACCAGAGGTAGAATGACTGTGTGACATGGAGCAGATGTGAAAAATCCAAATGTAGACTAACCAAGAGCATCTGACTTTCAGTCACTGTATTGTGGCTGGCAAGCAATGGGGCTTTAAACAGGATCATGATCTACTGCACTTGAATGTAAAACTTCCTTCCATACTGAATTAATCTTCAGCCTCTTTCAACTGTTATAAAGTACAGTAAAACTAGAGTAACAGACACTGAAAAATGAAGGTGAGATTCTGTAAGGTGAGATTCTCTTCTCAAAGACCTTATGATTTCTCTGCTTGTTGAATAATTTGTCTTGCCTCCAGCAGTACATCACCTGTAGTGTCAGGCTGTGATCCCGGCTGCTTTATATGCCTCTTTTTTTAATTCTTGCAATTTTAAAAGTCAGTGTCAACTTTTTCTACCTTAGAGGACTTTTTCACTGATCTGTGCATCTCTGTTTCCTTATAAGATAACAAGTGAAATAAAACAGTAATGAAGGTTCTGGTTTTAAAAAATTTATGTAAGTAAAAGAGATTTTAACGTGACTCACAATAAGGATCCTTCATTTGAAACATACTGGACAAATTTTGCAGTAAAATTCATCAGTGTCTGTAGAAGAATTTAAATTCAACAATTCAGACCAGCATTTAGAATTTAAATTCAACAATTCAGGCCAGCAATTTGCCAGAGTGCTGATAAATTGTTTCATAAGTGGCTGAGGTACAGGCTTATTGAAGGGAAGGGAGGAGTATGGATAGAAAAGAAAACTGCTGTCTGGAACGTTGCTGTCCAACCTGTCTGTCTAGGATCAGCTCATCTGATGTAAAAGACACCATCTTATGCAGAGACTCTGGCTATACTGCTCGTGTTACATAACCATATGAGCCATGCTGACAGAAAGAATCCTGCCATGGGCAGTGCAGGTGCCTGTCACACCAGAGGGTGAATACAGAGCTTTGACTGTGACTACAGGAGCTGCCCAGCCACCAGGGAGAGAGCACACTGACACCTCACTCATGGGCTTACTGCAGACCATGGGAGAAAGAAAGGGGATAGGCAAGGAGAACTAATTGGGCAGTAGAGTAGGGGTTTCTTCCAATTCAAAAATTTCAATCGAGGTAACCCATGTTAACTTGTATTAAAGTTTTACTAAATACAGAAATTATTATCATTGCAGATTTTGTTTCCCTGAGGAACATTCCTATAGTTCTTTAATAAGTGATTTTACTACCACTTTTTGAGAACCTCTACCTCTTCAGCCTAGTACTGAAAATCAGAAAGGTAAAACAGAATCCAGAATTGGGAATAGAAATACACATCAGTGACACATCTAAAAATTATTATGCTCAAGCCCATATTTGGACCATATTCTTATAGAGTTAAAAGTCAGAAAAATTTTGCTTCTAATAATGCTGTGGTTCTATAATTTTCACGTTTCCAGCAACAACTTCATCTCTCACTATGCATTAGCCACACAAATGTTGCATATCCTATCAAAATCATCCAGGAGAGGAGTCAAGACAAGTCAAGTAAAACTGGAAGGTTGGGATATGACAAGAGAAGACCTCTAGGTTTGTGCAGAAGTATCGTGTCAGAGGAACCAGGCCAAGACCTAGAAACTGTCCAGTGTAGCCCAACTTATGTCATTAAACATGGGATAAATAATTTATCTGAAAAAACCCCTAAGGACTGCCTCTTCACTCTGTTTGTCAGAGCATGAGAGGAACTGTGCAGTTACTTCAGGAAAGCCAGAAAGATTAAGCTGTACCCCTCTCAAGTTTTGACACAGCTGGTCAGATGCTCCTGAATTTCACTATGGTTTACTGAAGCCATCTAAAACTGCTTCACTGGTATCATATGAAGAAAGTAGTACAGCCTTTCACCCACATCTCTGTAGCGTATCATAGATTCAAATTCTGATTTTCATACAGTTACAACTGAATACTGAACAATCAGTCTATTTGATAAGAAAAATAACATAAGTAGTTAAGCAGAGTATAAGTCAATCTTTTCTCATAGGGAAGCAGATAATACCTACACAAATAATGTACTCAATATAATGCAGAGAAAAATAACTGAGAAAAATATTTTGTAAATAACAATTGAATGGTACTCATCTTAACCCTGCTTCCCACAGGTGTTACTTAAATTTAAAATTTACTGCACCTGACTGCTCTTTAACATTGTGCTTAATGCTAATAAAAAATATAAATATTTCTGACTAATAAAGTGTTGCTTCTGTGATATAATTACTCTTTCCACTGTTTATTCATTTGGAGCTTGATTATGAATGGGTGGAGTCAGTGGTATTTTACAAAAAGTAGGCACAAAGATGCACTTAGGTTTTTTTGGAAAATACTGAATAAACAAATCTCAATGACAAATTCAAAATATGTAAGAATCATGAGCACCTTCATAGATTTAAATAAATTAAAAGAAAAAAAATAGATAGTCTCTTTGTATTTTTCTTTGAAACCAGTTTAAATCATGCCTTGTCATGGCATTCTCTCTGTATTTTCTAAGAAATGTGTAATATCTTTGAAAGAATGATTCAAGAATAATTTTCTTTGCAGCAGAGGACAGGAAAAATCATAAACCCCAGGTTCATGAAAGATTTTGATAATGAGAGGGCTTGAAATATAAAATATTGAGCAATGAAGAAGAAATAAAACAATTCATGGAGATAGCATTTCTACAATCTGTTTATTCTGTATCTTTGAGTCAGATGCTGAACAGGTCCATTCTTCAGTATGTGCTTTGATGGCTCCTGTTAGTGACTGCAACTCCAAGAGAAGGGGCAGATATTAGTCTACAGTTTTATTTTTGTATTATAATTAATTCAAACGTAGAAAGTCCGTGATATTTAGTCAAGTTATGTCAGTGGCACATTTGTTCTGTGATCATATTGGCTTAGAAGTTTTAATAAAACAGAAGAGCAAAGGAAGCAATTTCATTGGAGAAAGTATTTTGTGATATAAATTTAATAATAGTTAAAAGACAGTATCTAAACT
The DNA here is from genome assembly GCA_025960845.1 of Tachycineta bicolor. Taxonomy (NCBI): domain Eukaryota; kingdom Metazoa; phylum Chordata; class Aves; order Passeriformes; family Hirundinidae; genus Tachycineta; species Tachycineta bicolor. The sequence continues at coordinate 2,137,180 of JANEHK010000031.1, read as the reverse complement.
GTTAGTTTTGAATATTTTATGCTTTCTCCAGATAATGACAAAATAATTCCAGATATGTCAAAAACCAAATGATGAGACAAAAAAGATAATGGGATGGGGTTTTTTGAGACAAGAAGGAATAGCTTTAAAAAGTCATTTTGAGATATAACATGACTTGGGACGAGAGAAAATTGTCTGCTATAGAGACATATCATTAGTTAAAATGTTGTACTTTGAGAGTGCTGAGTATGCCATAATCCCTTTTTTCTACTGCTTTGGTGTTATTACCAAAGAAATACTTCTTTAAGAAGGCTGACCAGTGATTGCAAAGTCATGGGGAGAATAAATGCAAGTACTGAAGCTAGGTACAGAGACAAATTCTGGTCAAAAGCTGATATAGAAATGGGAGACCTAAGGAATTCTGTCCCTGCTTATAGGTCAGTTGCCCTCTCACTTTCACATCAGGACATGTGTGTTCATACTGCACTTCTGCCTGCTTTTCTTGTATACATAGTGACCACATCCACCTGTACCAGGAGCACACCAGGATGAAAAGAAAGTGCCATTATTATATATTCATGTTTCTGGCAACTAAAAAGCAATTTATTCAAAAGGCTGATTTCAGTAGAAAAAAAACCCAAAAACTCACATCAATACCACCAAACCCTTCTTAGTATATCTGTGAAGACTCTGTGTGGTTTATAGTGATAGTGGCCTCTTGTAAATATTTTGTTAGTTGAGTTCTAAATGTCATAACTGTATTGGTTTTCTTTTTCTTCTCCAGTGAGAATGGGAGTGGAAATACAGTTTTCATTTGAAATTGTCACTTATGCTAATGTTAAATTGCGGCTGTGCATGAGAACATACTTTTTTAGTTAGCACAGAAAAATTCCTCAGGCTGGGAGTAGTAAACCATGATGGTCAAGAGATAAGATCCTACATCTTGAGTTTTACTCTTCTTGGAATTATTTTTAATCCAATCATTTATCATTTACTTGTCTTAGAGAAATAGAGTAATTTTTTTTTTTTTTTTTTTTTTTTAACAAAACCTATCCCAGCTTTTCTATTTTCAGAATCCCTATCAGGTTATGCCAATTCGGTCCATGCCTAAGTTAATATATTTGGACAAAATCCTGAATGATAAGAAGGAGGCGTTGCCCTTATCAAGGTTTTTGAAATACGGTTTCCTTAGGAATGACCTTCACTGAGGGTACATTCTGTGCATACAAAGAGCGAAGTCATTAATAAATTATATACAATGTAGGACTTGAAAAATACATACAAGGTAGACAAGGCTTTGTAGTTTGAAAGAGCTGCATGAAACATGTTAATATATTATGTGACATTAAATAAAACTAACTGACCATACAATAAGTATTTCTGGAAAATCCAGTACCATTTGAATGGAAATAAAAATCAAAGGGTGAAATTAGCATAATAATGTTACTTGATAGCTTTTACCAAACACTAGAAATAAAGGTAGCAAATGTTGTTCAGAGTAAGCAAAAGGAGAGCTTATTGCAAATTTTGAATGCCAAATTCTTTTTGACATGGACAATTCAAACTAGGACTTCAAGGCTAGTATTTGAGAATGGTACTTCATACTGGTGATACATACATAGATAAATCCATCTTAAAAATATTCAAATAACTATTAAGGTGGTTATTTAAAACATTACAACAGTATCAATCAGTTGAAAAGATTTAGACATTTTACTACGTGGAAATATAAAATTTAGTTTCAAACAGAATGTTTAATTTCTGCTAACACTTGTATAGTTTATTGGGAACAAACTATGGGTATAATATGGGCTGAGAAAAAGATTATCTCAGTATTTCAAGAAGGAGAACTTCGAGGAGGTGTCAAGAACCACCACCTCCAATGAAAGAAAAGTGGGGGATGTCAAGTACATTCACAAGTGAACAAATGAGTCAAAACTTTACTTCAATGAGGAGGACAAAGGCTAGAAATTACAAGGACTCAATCATCCTGAGAGTGAAGTCAGTAGAATTCTGTGCCATTCAATGAGACAAGACTGAGTTCTGATCAAAAACTACAGCATCACATCTGACAAGATACTTTTAACCTGTCTCTAGCAAAAACATAAGAGAATATGTTGCATACAGACTGACCCATCCCTGATAGACCCTTCTGGAGGCCAAAACTGATTTTATTCCTGGGCAATCTCATTACGCTTCAGTGCCCATTAAAACTTGTGACAGTGAGCACCACAGAGTTAATAATTGTATGTTGCCTGAAAAAATGCTACTTATGATTTGCTTTTATATCTGATGTCTGATAAACTGGAGTAGCTCAAGTGATAATTAAATATTTTATTCTTTGTCTTTTACTTATCCAATATCGTGGCTAGCCAAAACTGGCAGGTTAAGGCATCATTAGAGGGGTGATGCTATTGTCAGGGGTTTGGTTACTTAGATCATGGGGTTTGTTTTGGGAAGCCTGGTCTGCCAGGAGTTTATGGCGTCCACATGACAAAGAAAGGGAAAAGCATCTTTTGTCATGGAATTTCCAGACTGATGAAAGGTGTTTTAAACTAGATTTGCTGTGGGAGGGGGACACCTATCCATCCCAACCCTACCAGTCAGACGCCATCATCTGTAATGGACATCAGGAGCAGTTCAAAGGTATTTCAGCTGCTTCAGATGGTGAATCAGCATGCTACAGATGGCTTAGATGCCTCTACACAAACACTATACCACAGGGAACAAGAAGAATTAGAGACTTGCACATGTCTGTGTGGATATGATACCAACAGCATCGCAGAGGCATGGTGGAATGGCTCCTATAACTAGAGTATTGTAGAAAATTGTAGGGGTTTTAGGAGAGAGAGGCTAGGGAGACAAGGAGGGGACAATAAGCCTCTACATCAATGACTGACTGGGAGACTATGGAACTCTGCTTGGAGTGGATGAGGAGTCAACCAGAAGTTTGTAGGTGAAGATAAAAGGGAGTACAAGGACAGAAGATGTGGGGATTCTGCTACAGGCTACCCAGTCAGGAGGATGGCATGGATGAAGCCCTCTGTGGGCAGATAGAAGCAGTCTCACGCTCCCAAACCCCTGGTCCTCTTGGGGGTCTTCAACAACCTCAGTATCTATTGTAGAAAACATAGAAGGGCCGAGCAATCTAGGAGATTCCTGGAGTGTGTCAATGACAACTTCCACATAGAAGTGAAAGAGGAGCCAACAAGGAGAGGTACAATGTTGGGTCTTGTGCTCAGCAACAGGGCTGGTGGGGAAGGTGATGCTCCAATAGAGCCTTGGCTGCAATGACCACCATGTAGCAGACTTCAAGATCCTCATGGCAGTGAAGAGACCATGCAGCAAGCTAACTGCCATCAACTTCAGGAGAGCAGACTTTGGCCTCTTTAAGGACCTAACCAGTATAATTCCAGGGAGCAGAGCCCTGGAAGGCCAAGGGGGCCAAGAATGTTGGCTAGTCTTTAAGGACCTACTCCAAGTTCAGGAACAATGCATCCTGACAAGGAAGAAATCAGGAAAAATGCCAGGAGGCCCCCATGTGTGGATAACGAACTGTTATGCAAACTCAGATAAAAAAAAATATATATATATATATATATATATATAGGGAAGTTCCAGAAGGTAGAAACACAATAGATGGCCTGGAAAGAATGAAGGGAAATTATGTGTGAAGTTAGGCATAAGGTTAGGAAAGCTAGGGTCCAGACAGAATTGAGTCTGGCCAGGTATGACCACAGGAAGGGCTTCCTATGTATCTTGCAAACAAAAGAAAGACTAGGGATAATATGAGCCCATGCTGGAAGGAAACGAGAGACAGGGCTACTCTGCATAAGTAGAAAACTCAGGTTCTCAACAGCTTCTGTGCCTCAATATTCAATGGTGAGTGCTTCAGCCACATTACTCAACTTGAGAAAAGCAAATGCAGCCCCTGAAAGAAAGACCCTACAGGCACCATAGGAGAGGATCAGGTTCAAGACCGTCTAAGGAGACTGAATGCCCAAGTCCAATGACATTCATCCATGAGTCTTGAGAAAACCAGCAGATGACATTGCCAAGACACTCTCCACTGCTTTTGAAAAATCGTGGCAGTCAGGTGAAGTTTCCAGTGACTGGAAACTATTCTTAAATAGTTCTTAAAAAGGGGTAAGTGGAACACTCAGGGTATTACAGACCAGTGTGTCTCACCTCTGTACCAGGAAAGATCATGGAGCAGATTCTCCTGGAAACTATGCTAAGACATATAGGGAAAAAAAAAAAAAAAAAAAAAAAAAAAAAAGGTGATTGGGAGCAGCCAATGTGGCTTTACTAAGAGCAAACCAAGCCTGACAGATTTGGTGGTCTGTGATGGAGCTACAGCCTTGGTGAACAGATACAGAGCAACTCACATCATCTACTTGGATCAGTGTAAAACATTCAATGCAGTCCTGTGTGCCATCCTTGTCTCTGTATCGGAGGGATGTGTATTTGATGGATGGACCATTTGGTGGCTAAAGAACTGGCTGGATGGCCACACACAGACTTGTGGTCAGTAGCTCATTCTCCACATGGAGACCAGTGACGAGTGTTGTCCCTCAGGGGTCGGTCCTGGGGCTGATACTGTTCCACCTCTCTGTCAGTGACATGGGCAGTGGGATCGAGGGCACCCTCAGCAAGTTTCTGCTGACTCTGAGCTGTGTGGGGCAGTCGACACAGGGGAGGGAAGGGATGGCATCCACAGGGACCTGGACAGGCTTGAGAGGTGGGACCATGCAAACCTCAGGGAGTCCAGCAAGGCCAAGTACAAGGTGCTGCACCTGCACTGGGGCAATCCCAGGCACACCCACAGGCTGGGCAGAGAAGTGATTGAGAGCAGCCCTGTGGGGAAGGACTTGGGGGTGGTGGCTGATGAGAAACTCACCAGGAGCCCAGTGAGTGCTCACAGAACAGAAAACCATGGGAATCCTGGGCTGCATCCAAAGCAGCACTGGGCAGTAGGTCAAGGAAGGGAATTGTACTCTGCTCTCCTCTGGTGAAACCCCTCCCAAAGCACTGTGTTCAGCTCTGGGGTCCAAAACATAAGACATGGAATGGCTGGAGTAAGTCAAGAGGGTCAAGAGAGGAGGGCCAGTGTCATTGATAAGGGCAACAACTCATCTTGTCTATGAAGACAGGCCGAGAAATTTGGGGCTATTCAGCCAGCAGAAGAGAAGGTTATGTGGAGACCTCATGGCAACCTGCCATTATCTGAAGGAGCTGAGAGTAAAGCTGGAGAGGGATACTTTGTCAGGAAATGTAGTGATAGAGCAAGGAACAAAAGCTTCAAAGTGAAAGAAGAAAAAATTAAGTTAGATTTTTGGGAGAAATTCTTTACTACAAGAGTGGCAAGGCACTGGGAGAGGATGCCCAGAAAAATTGTGGATGTCTTGTCCCTCACAATATTAAAGGCCAGGTTGGATGGGGCATTGAGTGGAAAGTGCTCCCTTCCCTGGCAGGAGGGTTAGAACCAGATGATGTCTAAGGTCCCTTCCAAACTAAAGCATTCTATGATTCTAGGATTATTTGGGCCAATTATTTTATGGTGGAAGAGATTTCACTTTTTTCTGTAAGAATATTTTTGGATCTATTGTCTTTATTGATGGAGATTTAGTTTGCTTCTAAAAGTGTGTTGAGTTTTTACAGCACACTTTTCATCATTTATTTTTTTATTTTACACAGAATACTGTAGTACAGTATTATTTTCTTTTAAAGTAAAAGAAATATTGGGTAAAGTGTGGGTTTCTACTAAAACTTCAGCACACAGAAACACAGGCACAGAACCTGTGTTTCTGCTAGAGAATGCAAATGTACTCTGCTTTTACAGGTATTTCCAAATAGGAAAAAAAAAAAAAAATACTCTTTTCAATTTTGCAAGTGATTTGGTGCAGCACAGGCTTATGCTCAGATATCTCTTCCTCAGAAACATCCAGTAGGTCCTAATTCCAGTGAGGTATCATGTAAGGTCTTGTTCATAACTCCTCAACCAATGATGGCAAGCCATTCCTCTGTTGTTCTTGTTAAGAGCAATTGCTTACGTCAGGACTCAGTGCCCATGCAGATGGCAGCAGTTTACTGAGGATGTATGAAGGGTAACAGTAACTGGCCATGTCAGTATGAGGCTGCTCTCTTTCAGTGACTTTCTTACTGTTTCCTCACCTGTTTTGGGACTCACCAAATACAAGAAGTGTGCTGCTGCTGCTGTGCCATATGAAGCTCAAGTAAGATTTCTACCTTCTGCAGACAGAGGCAGACAAATGCTGGTTTTGAGGAAAACAGCACTCTGGCTTACTTAGTGAAATTAAATTCTCCATTGGTATTTGTTTTACACTATATATTCTTACAAAAATGACTGTATAAAATAACTATGGGATACTTCAGAGTCAAATTGTGGTTTATACCCATCAAATTATATCCATATCAGTGAAATTAAGCAGTGCAAAAGTGAAAATAAAAGTAGTAAGTCACCATCTGTCTCTGTATACCAAAACATTAATATATATATATATATATATATATATATATATTTGATTGTGTAGTTATATTTAAAATACATAATGTTAGTCTGCACATTTGAGTAAACTTGCAGTCTAGCATATCATGACAAAGAATTAATAGTGTCATAACACTGGCATAGGATAGAAACACTGTAAGTATTTTTTACAAAGCAAACATTGTCTTTAAATGAGAGCACACAAGCTAGCTGAAAGAAGAAACAATTAGAGATTTATTTAATATTAAAAAGCAGGAAAAGCAAACTAAAGTCCTCAACAGCCTTGCAGCTTGGGTGGGTTTCACTTGATCCTTAGAAAAGTATACAGAGCCTCATACTCTGATCTTCTGCTGTATAATGCTATACCACGTAGAATCTCCAAACCTCAGACAGACAGCCTTCCTGCGGGAAAATCCCTAACTTTTCTTTAATAATTACGAGTCTTGCTAGGAGCAAGCAGAAAGAACATTTTAGTGATTAAGCATAGGACAGATTATTTCAACATGTCTTTGAGGAGGGTTATCTTAGTCACTATATATGCAGTATTTTTAAACATCCTGGATCAGCTCTTCAAACTATGTCCTGGTTTCTTTGTGTTGTGGGTGCGGTACGAAAGAAAGAAGCTGCCCTCACAGATCTCTTGCACCTCCATGAGCTTGTGCTCATCTGGACACAGCAGTGTACCTAATCAAGACAAAATTTGAGAAGAAGGAAAACTCCTATGGTTTCCTCACTTGCATTTAAACTCTGGTTTAGGTGGCATTGAACTATTTTGTAAAACATCTATTGTATGATGATGAAATATATTATCAGAACGAACTCATAATCATTAAAACATCGTTATTCTGGGAAAAGAAATCAAGACATTGCCCTTCTGCTCTGCTCACCCTTGTCCTCAGCTTCAGTGTTTTATTTTTAGTAAATAAGAGTGAAAATAAAGCATATCTTTCCACACGCTGCTAAATATTTATATTGACTATACCATTGCACCACTACTTTCCATAACATTGTAGCTGAACATTTTAAACAGTTCGAACAACCATTTCCATTAAAAAACCTGGTGAGATTCTTTTGCGGTCTCTGATGCAGCCTTCCATTTGCCAAGAGATTTCTTCTAATATTCATGGAGTCAGTTACATTACAAATTGCAATTATTACCTAAATTATACTTACACTGTGTTTTTAGACAAGTCTACCTGTCTAAAGCTGCTGGTGTTTGACTGACTTTGTAGAACTGAATAAAGCAAGGATTACCAAACTTAATTTGAAGTGGTTTCAGTACTAAGAGCTCTGTGAAGGGTCAAGTTCTTGCACAGAAATTGTTCAATTGTTCACACGCTGCACTGAACAGTTGCATAACAAATACGAGAGTTTGAAAATTTCTCTGTGGTATTTCTGATACAAATATGACAAGGAGCTTCTGACAAGCTCAGGAAGAGGAGACCCTATCTAGCAGTACTTGAGAAAGAAACACAACAGTTACAGACTGAGGAGAAGATCTGTAATAACAGCTATTACAGACACAAATAAAGAATTTTTGAAAATTAAATATTCTAACACTAACATCTAACTAGAAAATAAGTTTGCAAAGACAGGCACAAGCCTTATTCATTTCTCTCAAATAATTACCTCTTCCTCTACAATCACCTCTTCCTCACTCCCCAAGAAAAGTTGGTGCTGCAGTCAAGTGTATTCTGGCTACATTGGCAATACCAGGCAATACCAGAGAATACCAGAGAACTCAGAAACAGAGATCTGGAAAAACTTGCTGGCAGTCATTTCTTTTCCATTTTCATATCATGTCTGCTCCAACTTATGACCAGCTACTGTAGGTTTCAAGTGTGGACAGGTTGTGCCGGTAGATGCCCATGTTCTCATGCACACAGGTCAAAATTATGCTTTAAACTCCACTTGGAGACCAACCAGTGGCTAGCAAAGCTCTGTGAACAGTGGTCTCATGTTTCCAGCAAGGTATAATGCTTAGGGAACAGAGATGGCACTCTAAGTTGTAGCACAGAGTGACAAATTCGCTGTAACAGATCGCTGCATGGACATGTGCCAGGGCATGGATCACAAGAGCATCTTCATCCATTGATAACAAATGTCTTAGAAATAAGTGAAGGGGAAGAGTTATGAAGAACCTGCCTTTCCTCTGCTGAGATGGGATGACCTAGCTGCAGTCAAAATAACAGTAATGCTTCCAGTTCAGCAGCCAACAGAGTCCCCAGTGAGCAGGGCAGGTACAAGTTCTGTTCTACTTGCTGGAAGTTTCCTCCAAGCTGTGGCAGTTCCTTCAGCCTTATTCAGACCAAGCTGTGGCCAGAGAGCTTGCAGGCATTTCTCAGTCTCACTCACACACTGGGCGAGGCACTTGACAGCAATGACCAAGTTAAATGAGGCAGAGATTCACAGTCTCCCTTTTCCATTGCAGGAGCCCTACAAACCACTCTGATGCTGCTGAAAGACGGAAGCTGTCCAGATCTTTCCTCCTGTGGAGACTTTGGACCTCTTCTGATGCTGCAAACACGCTCCTCTACAGTGGCAGCCACCCCAAGAAGGGCTGAGGTGTTTAAGCAGTTAGGGCCCAAAATGGCTTCCCCAAAACTTTGTTTAGCTGATGACCATCCCCAGAGAAGAGTGATCTCTGCAGAAGACCCAGATTTCTATGCCAAAGGATTTTAAACATCCAGAGTTCTGCCTGCAGAGATGCCTAGTCTGTTCCTGACAAGGCTTCAGGGAAAAGCCATCCTCCAAATTATAGAAATAGAAAATCATTACATTTGGAAAAGACCTCCAAGGACATTGACTCCAAACAAATGGACTCAAAGATGTTTTCCATGACAGAGGTTTCAACCTTCAAGCTATTGATTCCTCTCTCCAGCCTCACCTCCGCTGTTGAATAACTTCAGTGAGTGGGATGAAAGCACCCCACCAGACACACAGCAGCTTCACACATACACAGGACTGCCTTGGGTGGAGGAAGGATGCATGGCTTTATCAGCCATGGAGGGAGTTTGAAACTAGGTTTGCCACATCCTAAATAAATGCTGAAACCACTGATCTTTTATCTCTTTTAGAGAAGGGGGAGCTGCTGCTCTAGACATCTTCTGAAGTTAAAAATAATATCTTGCAAACCTCAAATTATAAATAAGAAGGGAAACAAACAAACAAACCAAAAAAACCCCAAACCAACCAACCAACCAAACAAACAAAAAAAACCCCACCAAACATTAGTGTGTGCACTTAAGAAAAGGCCTTGGCTGTAAATTCTGAGAGGTGAGGGATGACTCCCAGTAGCACTAGGGCCCCTGCCCTTTACCAGCAGAACTTTTACAAAGAGGGTGCCATGTGGTGAGTCCTAGCTTTATGGACAGAGGCTTGTATTCTGTCATGAAGCGTGTGCATGGATCCCATGCTGATTGAGGAGATGGAGAAAGCCCAGGTGGATCTTCATCTGAGCAAGCCACAAAGTCCTGCACATAAATGAGTCTGCACCACTGGAGTAGGAACACCCTGTGCAAGAGGAAGGACAGAGGAGTGTGAGAACTCAGGATGAGAAGCTGGCTAGAGCTGAGCTTGCACATCTGGAGAGTTCCAGGTCACAGCACATGAGGAGGGAGAAAGCATTGGTAGAAACACAAGCCCAGGCCACCCTACCAATGCTCTATTTCCAGTGTTACAAAGGCATGACGAAGTTTATCAGGGATGTCTGATCTCTATCCATCATCGAGAAATCATTGTGCCTCTTAACACACAGATGTGAATTCAAGTCAGCTCTATGCCTTGGGAACTATCCTACCACAACTTTTTTCAGCATCCTGCCAAGGAAGAGAGTACCTATCTAACCACCCCCACCAAAACCAACTCAGTCTGTGTTGAAGAGGAGGGAAACACCCTTTCCCAGAGAAATTCACTCTTGACACCAGTGAAACCCTTCATGAGCCCATGCACGTCAAGACTGTGCCATGAAATAAGGGCTCCAGTACCAAAGATCATTGTCAGGGTATCACAGACTCTGTGGAAAGACACAGACAGACATAAACCATTTCCAACCTCCCTGTTTATCTTCTATGTTTTTCTTAAAATTGTATTTACAAATCTACTGCATGCACCTGGCAGTTTCACTGACCTAACTGGAAGGACTAATTATTTGTTCCTTTTAGACCCCACAATCACAAGAGTTCATACATCCTCTGGTTCTATGCACTTTTATTGCCAAATAAAAAATATTGAACGGTGATAGACTAAAGGGCAACTCAGATTAGCACCACCTCAATAACAGAAATTATTAAGAACTGGATCAGGTAACTCACCAAACTTAATTCATCATTAACTGGTTAAATTTTTATTCTCTTCTTGATCAACAGCTGCTTTAATTACTGCCTTTTTTCCAGCACTATATTAAAATATGAATCAAAACCAAAAAAATCTCTTAAAATACGAGGTATAGAGTTATCTTACTAAATAAATAAAGGCAAACAAAACTCTAGCGAGTGAACATATTGCTTTAGTGACTATAATAGATAGACAGGCATTTGATCTTGCATTTGATCAGTGTTCAGGGGTTCTCCATCCACACTCAGTCCTTGCAATATAAGATTTTCACTGATAATTACAATGCTCTTGTCATGCTCTTTCATTCTTAATTCCCACATCTTCTATGAGGCACTTAGTGAATGAAGAAACCAAATTCTCCTGTGAAAGTTGGCAACAATTTCACCATAGAAACAAGAATAAATGCCGAGTTGAAATATTTTATTTCATCGTAATTTAGCATTTATAAGACACAAGGTTTCGGTCTATATTAGTTATTACTGCAGAGTTGTATTAACTCCATCGTGTTGTTTTATTTACTTTTGTGAGCTACAAAAGTTACATAATTGCTCTAAGGGCATGAGAGGAGCACAGTCCATTGTATTAGGCAGTACATATCTGTGGAATAGCCATAAGCATCCTCAAATAAATACCTGCTTAAATTACAACAATTTCAAAAAGAAGGGTTTTTCTACAGACAAAGTGTTCACAAGCAAAAAATATCAAACTGATGAAGAATAATTTTGATTTGATAATTATAAGAAGTGGTATCTGTCCATAGTCTTCTGGGTTTGTTTTTTTTCTTGGTTGGTTGGTTGGTTGATTGGTTTTGGTTTTGTGGGTTTTGGGTTGTTTTGTTGGGGTTTTTTTGGGGGGGTGGTTTATTTTGGTTTTTTGGGGGGGTTGTTTGTTGGTTGGTTTGGTTTTTTGGGTTTTGGTTGTTTGGGGTTTTTTTTTGGTGGAGGGAGGGTGGGGTCCAGGGGGTAGGTTGGTTTTTCAGTAATGATCTAGCAAGTCAAATTAAAACTGCAAGCACCTTTTTCTAATATAATAAATTCTGGAGAACTAATGCACTGTGGGACTGAGATACCAAATGTTGAAATTTCGCTTCCAAGACTAATTTAATGACCTGCTTTGAAGTACCTCATAATAGTATTTGTACCACAAAGAAATATGATATGTAGCAGTCCTTGCAAAAATCTAAATGTTCTTTGCTTCGCTATTTTATAATTGGCAGGAATTGCTGACTTTGAAATGGGATGGGCTCAACTGAATTGAGGACACATGAGTCTCTAAAAGTCCATTGGGGCATTACTCAGAAAAAAAAAAAAAAAAAAAAAAAAAATCAGAGCATAAAACAGCTGTGCTTATTGGAATGACAGGCAAAGATGCATTAAAAATAATTTCATTAGAAGAAAAAGAGTGAACAGAGATTTCAAAACATGTTTCTCCTGTATGAACAGTGGGAGTTAGCTGTTTTCCTAGTTTACACTACCTAGTAGATCTAGATCTGGACTTAATGCTTGACTAAAATGCTTTTATTTAAGCTAACTTCATCTTTCTGGTAACAAAGTGCTCAGTCCTGATCATCCTGACTTAATTATCAGAACTATCCACAGATTTCAGAGAGAAAAGGCCCAGCTCTGAAAAAGGTTGTTTGATTAACTGAAAAAGGCCTTTCAAATGCCCATTTTGTCAAAAGGAAACCCTGCATCTTTAGAACACATCAGATCACACTGACTGTGCTGTGTGTGAAATTTGGGATCATTCTGCAACAACAAATTGGGCAGCGGCTGAGCTCAGAATGAGCCTGAACTTGAGTCATACCTCAAGTAAGGTCAATCCTGCAAAATCTTCCTTACTTCATATCACAAAAGTGAAATGCATGCCAATTAGACCCTCAGACCTGGTATGGGGCTAATTCCAGTATGTTTTGCGAAGAGTTCTCTCCCTTAAAATACAATATAGGTAATTTGTATGCAGTCTTCTACCCCAGGACTTGCACATACAAAACTTCCCTTGGGCTGCAGTAAGCAAGACCAGGAGTAGTTGTTTTATTTTACAATATTCTCTACATTCAGATGAGTTATTTACTCCTGTAAATAATTCCCACACCAAGCAAGATACTTTTACTGATGTACTAATATTTTATAATATAATAAGATATAACATGCTTATAACATCTTATTATATTATTAATATAATATATGGGGATTTTGTCTTAGAAAATTATATCATTTAAAGTAAAATATGGAAAAAGAATGAGGGTGGTAGAAAGAAAAGTTCTTTTTCTTACAAAATCACAACAGTGATTTTACATGGTTTTGAAACACTGACTCTATATGATTTCTGCATAGATTTTATACACTGATTTTTTACTCACATGTCTAGGAGGTTTTTGTCACTAGCTTCAATGAGAGTTGGACCTGAGCCTTGAAAGCTATGCATTCCTGCCTCACTAGAGTTTAGCAGCGAATTTTTCGCTAACTTCACAGAAGGCCTTGTGTAAACTGGAAAGTTTGCTCCTGCAATTTTTGATTCACTAGAGTGCTCTAATATTAATTGCTTCAAATTACTTACAGAAAGATCTTCAATGTCTGAGACCTCAGTTTGTGTCTTCAAGTTGGGGGAAAAATGTTTGGCCTCCAAATTTTAGGGTATTTTTAAGTGTCATATATATTGTAAGATCTTCTACATACCATAATATCTTTGTAAAAAAGGTTAATTTATGGACTGTAGTTAAAACCTTCATAACCTTTTCAAGTTAATTCCCACCATATTTTACTTTATCATGCACAGTGACACGTCAGTATTATCTCTATATACCTGCTAAGTTTAACACTTTTCAAACAACACCTTGTATTTGTGACAGTTAAAAATAAACACGAAATTTTACCCATGAGAAAAAAAAAAAAAAAAAAAAAAAAAAAAAAGTACCAGGATCACGGTTAAGATTCCTTTTCTAGGAAATGTTGCTCTCTTGATCCCGAATTCACTGAGTTATTGGGAGTTTGAAATGGTTTAAATGTGTTTGATGGAAAAATATTCCAAAAGCCTCGGAATATAATTCGCTCTATACACGAGGAAATTTGCAACTACTAAATCTAGAAAACAGCACTTATACACAGAGAGAGTCCTACCCACTGGCCAATTTCATAATTCCACATTAGCAGACTCAATTACAATATCCACTACAAATAGCATATCAGTACATCATAGTTACAGCAATCAGCTCCCCAAATGGGATATCATGGCCCTGAACTCAACCACTCTGAGAAACAGCACAGAGTTTGAGAAGGAATTACACAGCACATCGGCTTGCATTTCCACAGAGAAACACCAAGGGCAGTGGATGGGCTCATGCACTGTTCTGGAATCTGAAAACCCCTAATCCAGCCGCTCAGTGCTCCAGGAGATTTTGAAATCTCAAAAAAAAAAAAAAAAAAAAAAAAACAACCCCAAATGAGTAAATGGAACGAGTGACATCCAAACAAAAGATGCCTCTTTCTCCTCACTTTCAAATGCTGATTACTTTCGAGTTAAACGCCTTATTGGTTATAACCATCTCAAACAAGCTTTACAGTTTGCATTATTCACAAATCCAGCATGAAGGACTGACACTGACAGCGTCCTAGTCCCAAAGAAGACCTTTTATCTGAACTGACTTCCTCTCATTTAATTGATTTGCTTCAATCATTCCTTAAGATTCGTGGAGAAGAATGACTTTGGAAAATTTTAGCCATTCTCTGCAGAACTTCAACTGGGAAAAAAAAAAAAAAAAAAAAATCCATAAAATTTCTAGCGACACACACACGCTCGCGGAGTGGAGGGAGTGTTGTGACGAGGGCCCAGAAAGCAGCAGTTCTGACCCCAGCGGGGCTTGAGTGTCCACGGCCAGTTCCCGCTGCAGAGGCGGCCCTTCCGTGCCCGGGGGGCGAGCGGGGCGCTGCAGCGGCGGGCAGCGGGGCGTGGGTCCGGCCGGTCATCCCTGCCCGGCGGCCGCGGCCGGGGGAGGCCGGCCCGCAGCAGAGGCGGCTCGGGACAACAAAGCGGGCTGTAAAGCCTCCAGGTGGTGGGTGTATTTGTTGTCCTGTCTGGGAGGTGCGGTGGCTCCCCGGCCCCGGCAGATCCTAGTGCTGCTGTGGACATTAAGAAAAGTCTCTTTCGGCTGATTCCAAAACCAGATAAGGAGCCGCCGAGTCACCAGCTATGTCTAGACACCGGACCTCACAAGTCAAACGGCTTGTTTGGATTAGCCTTGGAGATCTACCGACCTGAACAGCCCTCCTAAAGAAAGGCCATAGTAACACCCTATTTTCCTCTTCTCATTGCCACACGAGGTCTGCCCGGAGACAGAAGCCGAATTCTGCTTTGGACAGCGTCATTTCTGGAAATTTTTCTTTCCCACGAAAACAACTTACCCCTGTTTTGTCTTTCAGAAGAAAACAAAACAAAGAAGTCCACAACACTCCAGCAAAAATCCTGTTTTGCATCCTTCCTTCTTCCTTCCCTCCTTCCTTCCCCGCGCCACACACCCCAGAAAAGAGACGGGGCCGCAGGTGGTTCGTCCAGCGGCAGCCGCAGCGGAGTTGTTTGCCCCAGGGCTGCCTATCCCGGGAGAACCGGCCCGGCGCGGATGTGCCGCGGAGGGACTGCGCGCCCTCCTTGTCTCCTTCGTCCCCCCTCCCTACAGCGAGCACTGCAAGAAAATTGAAGGAAATTCACACGACACTACAGCGTGATATAAAAGCAGCGTCTCTCGGCTGGGATGCTGCGCAGAGCAGCATCCAGAGCCTGGCCCGAGCTCTGGCATGGCTTGGAGGCTAGGAGAAAAGTACCTATTGATTTTACACGCTTTGCCCCTAGCTAATAAGGGCAGATACCGTGCAATATGTAAAGATCGGGTATACAGGCGAGTTTTCTCCACTCCCCACCATCACCCCCACCACCCCGAAGCCTGCTTCCTTGGGAACTACCTTCTCCTCCTGCACTTCACAAGCCCTAGGAGGTGAGGAGTGATCCTCCAGAAGGGCCGGCACACTGGGAGCTGTTAAGTTTATGTTTGTGGCGCCTGAGCTCAAACAGTCATTCAGTGGCTTGCTCTGTTATCAAGAAAACAACAATCAGGAACAATCAGTAAACAGGATCTCTTTCCAGCCCCTTTATTAACTACTTGCCGCTCCGCTAAAGCACGAAAAGCTCCCAGAAGCGGCATCTCTCACCGTAAAACGCTTTCGGCTTTTCGGGAGTGTAGAGAGAGCCAGGCAGGATCAGTGCCCGTGAAATCCACTCGGCACCACAGACCCTGACCCTCCCAGGCTCCGTCCCGGGCGATGTGCTGGATTAGCCAGCTGGGGCTGGGGATGCTGCGGCCTTCGACTGGTATCGCCTGCGGGCCCCCTATCCCTTCCCTGACACCCGTTCTTAGGTAACTCAACGTGAATTTGTTAATATATGTATGCACAGAGATGTATATAAATGCAAACACTTACCGTTGAGGAGTTTAACTGTTCCCAACCCTGGAATTCACGTACCCGGCTTCTGCGTCACACTGCCACGTGAGGATGCTGAGAGCTAATTAACCTGGGTACAAATATTGAAATGAGGAGAGTTTGAATATTGATCTCAGTGTATGCAAACAAAGTCCTCAGAGAAATTATGGCGGGCTTATTTGGCACTATCAAGTGTAGCTGCAGCAAGAAGTAAACCGGCAGATCTGGGACTGCTTATCAGTCCATACCGGAAAGAGGCATCAGAGCAGAGAGCATCATGAGGACATGCATTTTATGAAGAGGATCTTTTCTTTCGCTTACACAATCTTGCTGCCCAAGCTCAGGAAGTGTTCTACCGAAGGCACTAGGAGTATCCTCTCGAAAGTTTGTCTTTATTTGCTTCAGGGTGAAAAACACTCTTAAGTTTGTAGGGCCTCACAAATGTAATGAGAAAGGGAATCAAAGGCCATAAAAGAAAAAAAAAAAAAAAAAAAAAAAAAAAGACGCGTATTGTTTAACCGAAGTTTCGAGGGTGGAGGTCCCGGGATGACTGCTGGTGTGGGAGCGGCAGTGGCCATGAGGACGCGGAGGCCCCGGAGTTGCCGCCGCAGGAGCGACCTGACTCTTCCTACCCCTCGGACTGGGTTGGGGGTCTCAGGCCCTCTGCGGGGGTGCCGGCAGGAGCCTAGCTGTCGGTGTGTGTGCAGGCACATCCCGAGTGTGCTCCCAGCCCGCAGCTGCAGGACCGCGGCAGCGCTGCGGCTCCAAAGACACGCTGCTGCCCTGCGTGTTTCAAGGTGCAGGACGCTGTGCTGGCAGACCAAACGTCAACCTCTGCCTCCCGGCGGGCGGCTTATCTCGGCGGCTGCCCCAGCCGCCCAGAGGGCGAGCCGGGACCGCGGGGCGCCTAGCAGGGCTGGGGGGCCTCTCCCTCGCAAGGACCGACAGCGTGAGTCGCCCTTCCCTCCGGCGTGGCCCTCGGAGCCGACAGGGTCCTTCCCGGGAGCGGGGGACAGGGGCGGGTCTGACCAGCGCCCGGCGCGCAGGTTACTCTCTCTGGGGGTCACCTGCGGGACCCCGTTCTCCGCCGCAGAGCCGCCGCTCCCGCCGCCTACCCGTGAGCCTCCCGGCGGCGAGGGGCGAACGCAAAGGGCCCCAGGTTGCCCTGCCCTCACGGGTTTCCAGCGCCAGTCACAGACTCGCCCGAGTCGGAGACTCCGTCTCCAAACTCACCCAAGTACGAGCGACTCCAACAACTCACACGTCAGATCACCAGGCAGAAATGATACCCCTTCTCCCTCCCGCCCCCCGAAGCGCCGTACCAATCCTCTGATCCTGCATGAAAACACAAGGGTTACTGATCACACAGTTTAAGGTAGATTTCATATTTATTTAAATATTTATCAAGTACTCAAAAAATGTATTACACTTGAGCATACAAAATGAATCCAGTTTCTAATCAGGATGATTGAAATCCTTGTATTAGATTTTAACATTTTTTTTCATGTTCTCTGTACTGTCGAAATGGTTTGTATATAGCTGAGCTTGCTCAGGGTGGGCTGAGATGGTGAGGAGGGAGGGAAAAGAAGGTTATGTTAAGAAAACATAGGGGTTTGAAATAACTGACATGCAAACCAACTTGTCTTCGTCAGACTGAAAAATCACTGTATGTTCCACTCCTTAAGGGTGTTTTAAAGTGAACCTTTGTCTTGTGCTGCCCGGGAGACTAGGGAGCACTCGGGAAAAACAACTCTTTCCCTTTTCTTTTTCTTTTTTTCTTTTTTCTTTTTTTTTTCTTTTTTTTTTTTTTTAATTTACTTCTTTCTACTTTTCCCCAAGAAATCGCCCACGTTTCTAGCTTTCACCACCCTCTCCCCCGCAAATTAAAAAAAGAAGAAAAGAGGGAGTGAAAAGAGGGAAGTCGACAGAAAATAAGGAACATATTCGTGCAATTTCACAGCAATATCCCCGACAGAAATATCCCCACAACTATTCCTCCTGCAGCATTATTCAATTGTTTTGACAGCAGACATTGATAAATAATGGTCATACTTGACTTGTTAAGCAAAAAGCGTCCCTTTTATCAGGAGCTTATACTTAAAGTACAGGTCACTTCAACAATCTCAACAACGAGGCTTTGGTATACAGCACTTTCTTTTTATTATTTTTTAAAAATAGCAGAACTCAGCAAAAAGCCTGAGCTCTCAGTTCTTTAGATGTCTTAACGTTATGTCTGATCATGCCTAGAGTAATATCACTTTTAAGGACAAGGGATGGGGTGGGGGAACAAGAGACTTTCTAACGTTATCGATTGAAAGCTAAGGCATCCAACTAGCCCTGATACAGTTGTTGAAACGGAAATTTACAAGCTGGTCGTTAATACTTGCAATAAAATATCACACTCCTTTCATTCACTAACGACCACCTTTGCATGCAATATTTTATTTCAGGTATTTTAGCTGCTAACCTGTAAATATTTTAAAAAGGGAACTTTGTTCATTATTTAATGTTAATATTATCATCATTATTATTAATTTTCTAGTCCAAACGCTTATCTAGTGAAATAGTCCTGAAGATATAATAATTCTACATATGGCGCTTTTATTTCACATCATATTTAAGGAAAGAAAAAGGACAAAACCACATAGAATTAGACATATAATTCAAAGACCACGGTACAACCTTTTCTTTTTTTTTTTTTTTTTTTTTTTTTTTTTTTTTTTTTTTTTTTTTTTTCTTCCTAGAGAGTGAGGGAGAAAGAGAAAGGAAAGAGAGAAAAACAGTCGTCATAACCAATGACTATACACATCTCTGGGGGAGGGGAAGGTTCTTGGGTGGACACATTTCAAACACAATCCCGAGACGCTTTGTGGCAAAATAGAGGTATACCTTGTTGCAATGTTTATAAATTCGCCTTTAAAGAGGAATTCAAAAATCTATTTTTAAATGCATCACACTTAATAGGGGGTGGATCTCAACCAAACAAAATCAAAACCCCGCTACAGGCATGCTAGAAGAGACCCAGGAAAAACCCCTTGTTAAGAGTCAACTAAAAACAACATTGCAAACCAATGCAGCTCCACCTTCCTGCAAGGAATCTTTCATCAGTGCAGGCCTGAATCGTCTCTTTCCTGACGATGGAAAACCTACTGGAGCTTCTTTTGGCAAGGCTATCCCCAATATAGAAACAGCACCATTTGGAATGGGAGGGACCGGATAGAAAGTCCCTCTACCTTGGTTGGTTTCTCCCTAAGATGTGCAGTCAAATGAAGATTTCCTTTTTTTGTTTGTTTGGTTTGGGTGGGGGTTTTTGTTGTTGTTTTTTTGTTGTTGTTGTTGTTTTTTGAGATCCACGAGTACAAATCCTTTATATTTGGAAAACGTCTTTTTGATTCTCCTCTGATCATTGAAAACACGGGGTTTGTGGTTCTTCTAAGTTTGTTTTGTTTTTGTTTTTGTTTTTTTTTTCTAGTAAGATCCCATGATTGTCTTCACAGTGTTGCTACCATATTACCTTGTCTTTTCAAATATGACTCTGTTCATCTCATGGAGCAGTTCCTTGCTAGGTTCGTTACAGGGTTGTTAAATATTCTTTCCCCCTAAATTTCGAAGTCTCAACATGTTCACTTTCCCACTCTCTTCAACAGGGGTGAGGGTAAGGGCAGAAACAACAACAACAGATATTTGAATGAATGTTCCTCATGCCTCAATAGGACTGGCTACCATGCTGTTGGGTGTATCTGGCAGCTGAGAGGACATTGATGCTACTTCACTTCCAGTGGAATTGGAACCAGGTCCTCCTTCTGAAAAATTAACCTGCCAAAAAGAAAAGAAAAGAAAAAAAAAGGAAGGGAAAAAAAGAGAAAGAAAAAAAAAAGAGAAAGAAAAAAAAAGAAGAAGAAAAATAAGAAAAAGAACGGTTGCTACAACTGTAAAACTCAAAGAAAAGTAGCAGGCAAAGAAGAACACAAAAAAAATATACAAGGCATGCAGCCAATAGGCCTGATACATCTCCCCAGGAGGCTGTGTCACTGCTGGTTGCTCTGTTTACCTTCCCCATTGACTTCACAGGAACCTTCTTCAGGCCTTTGGCCAAACCACCAAGAAAATAGATTTAAAAAATGGAAAGAGAAGACTGAAAAAATCAAGCAAATAAACAAACAAACTTATTAATGAGGCCTTCTTCCCTGTCTTGCAAGAGTGGCGTTCCCACTAGGATTTTCTAGTCAATAATTTAGGAGTGCATGTGTTTTCTTGACATGAAAGTGAAAGATTACTTTTTTCCCCATTGGTGCACATATCAAAATAAACCTGGAAGGAGCATTCGGGACCAGAAGGCATTTGAAATCAGCCATCCTCTTTCATTCAAGATTCAAGGCTGGTGCTATCTCTTCTTAATGAAAGTCTGTTTGATAAAAAAGGTCACACTATCCCATCCTAATGTGCCCCACTGCTCCTGTTAGTTTAGGAGCAGTGCTGGGAAAAGACATGACTTGAAGGGTGGAGCTTTGTTAATCCAGAAACGTTTATTTGGCACCTATTTAGCTGGCCAATTCTGTGATTAAGACCCTTGCCAGATTAGAGCCTTGCCTTGAACAGCCAATGAACTGTCTGTTCCTTACACGATTCTTTAATTTAACTTTTTTCCACATCACATAATTTGTCGAATACATATCAATATTAATTTGTCAACCTAATGGTCTATTTACCTATATGTGTATGTGTATTTGGACTACCCATCTTCCATCGTGCCTTTTTTTTTTTTTTTTTTTTCCCCTTGAACTGTTTCATACAAAACCTCACTGCATCAAGGATTTTTATAGTCGTATTTTGTTAAGGCACAGTAAGTAGAGCAACCAAAGGAGATAATTTTTTCTCCTGTCTGACAGACAGCTTGATTAAAGCAGGAAAATCAGTGGTTGCTTTAGATGTAAGAGGATGCAAATAGCCCTGCTGCTTCCAGAGCAAGCATAGTGTGCCAGTGAGGGGAACACACTGTAGACTGCTGTTGGGCAAAAGAAAAGGGTTTCTGCAGGAGAGCATGATACTAAACTGAAAAGGTCTGAACACAATGCTAGATTCTACTACAAACCTGTCTTCCATCACTTGGTGTAAAAAAAGAAAAAAAAAAGAAAAAAAAGGAAAAAAAAAGACACCCAACAGATCAAAAGAAGGTTTACATGTTAATTTTTTATAACTCTTATTCTGAATCCCTGAAATAGTATATGCAACATACCTCATTATTTTTAAAATCTGGTTTTAACTCACGTAGGCCAGGAAACCGACTTAAGACTGGACTTCTCTCCTTAATTCACCTTGTTGTGCCTAAGTATTGTTAGTGGTATGGTCCCATAAGGGCTGCCAAGTGATGTAGGCATAAGGAAGTGAGTTAAGGAAAGAATTTATTCTAAAAGGTCTGTTTGGTTTTGGCTTAAGGTTGTTTATTCTATTGCTTGAATTTTTCACCTAAATATGTACTAGCAATTTCCCTTTCAAAGAACATTTAATGTAAGCTCTCTATATATATATATATGTATAGATTCATGCATACATATAAATACATAAAATTATATCTCGAAGCACATGTTTAAGACACAAACTTTGAAATTTTAATTAAGAGATCATATTTGTCTGACAGCTGACGTTATAATCATGTATTTGAAATTCATCCTACAGCATAAAGAAAATCAGCCTGAGGTGGGGAAGGGTAGAGTCTAGAAACTGCTTTCGCAAATGTAAGTACAATTAAGTGGCATATAAAAAATGTTTTGGTGAAGTGCTTTCAGTTTTCAGGACTGTGTGAGCTATTATCAGACCTGAGTTGGGCCTTTATCCAAACTCACACTCAACACAGAAATATCTCTGCTGTATACTAAGGTCGATTTTGCACAAAGCCCTGTGAAATCAATTCAGTTCTCTGCTTTTACAGATGCAGTCATGCCCGCCTTGCAATTTCTGGAAAACCCAGCTAATCTGGATTGCTTGTCTTTCTGAGAGCATCTGGCACCTGGAGTGAATCGCCCATTGCTCTGACCCGGGTACCGGCTGGCTCGGGCTGGGAGCCGACACTTACTAGTTGCTGAAAAGCAGGTTGGTCTATGTCACTCTGCAACGCGAAGTCACTCAGTACTTTCCAGGGCGGCTGGTAACTCTGCACCTCCACGGGGTTTGCCTGCAAACCGCCGTCATGTCTCTCCGGACTAGCAGCCACCATTGGAGTTCCTGTCATCCCTTGGATATTCTGTAAACAGCCCAGCAAAAGATGTTAATGAGCTTGGTTAACTTTATTGTATATAAACGCTGAGTCAATAAACCGCTTTCTATCTTATCTATACGGTCGCTTGTATTTGCTTTGTTAATCTGCTGTGAATGTCTCACTCTATTCTACTCTAGGTCAGCCTGTTTCTGCTCGCTGCATTTATCACGGTGGAAGTTTACTTTCTTTCTCTTTAATCCTCCTATTCGTCCCAAGGCATACCCCCTCCGCCCCAAGCTCTCTTGAGCACGAGCACTCTGTATCTCGACTGCCAATGGACGTCTCAGAACGAGGAACGGGTAATCCTGCTCCCTTCTACAGTTCTCATCCAGTCGGGTTTTGTTTTGCGTGACCTTAACTGGATCGTATATCCAGCGCATGACAAACCTGGGGTACGTCATTACCACACTCTCTCTCTCAAAAAGAAAAAAAAAAAAACAAAAAAACCACCACCACCACAACAACAAAACAAACAAACAAACAAAAAAACCCCACCCCAAAAAACCAAAAAACCAACCACCCCCACACAACAATAACAAAAAACCCACCACCAAAACAAAACAAAACTCCAAACAACACCCCAAACAAGAAAAAAAAAAAAACAAAAAAAAACCACAAACAAACCAACAAAAAAAAAAAAAAAAAAAGCGCCACAGCCCTCTGAGTATGCCCTGTCGTACAGGCACAGTGTGCAGCAGAACTCCAAGCCTCGACGAATAGATTGTTAGGCGAGTTAATATCACCGTGGTTTATTGCATTCCAAGAGAGTGAAACGAAACTCCTTAAATTCCACTTAACTAGGCAGCCTTATGAATTAATAGTCATTCTCGGGTCAGTCAATATACACAGGGAGAATAACAGACTCTTCTTCAAGTGGACTTACAGCAACAATAAAAAAGAAACAAATTTGGCTTAAAATGGAGACAGACAATTTGTTCTGCTGAACCCAGTACATTCCGCCTGTTTACATCACCCATGCATATATCTGCAGAAGAGAGCTCTACATAGATATAACTACGTATATATTAACCTGCAAATGCTATGGTAATTCTAAAAAAAAATTGCATTGCGTTCGTCTTTTTCTGCATTAAGTGCACTGACAAACACACACTTCGTAGTATATAAAGTGCTAAGAAAAACACCTCTTATTTTTACTTAAAAAAAATCAAAACAACAACAATAAAAAATTACGTCTGGAATTACTCCTGTTTAAAAACACGGTAGAGGGCAAAGGCGTCCTTTTCTCCTCAAGAGACCCTTTGCATTTGCAGTATAAGTATTAGATGAGACTGGGTTTATTATGTCCCATAAGCTCTGCAGGTCTCATTCATGCTGCAGAGAAGTTAGTGTGAACTACTGAATATTCGTAGCCCCACAAATTCTAAGTACACTTGAGCAGCCTAACCGACTGCTCTCTGTGGTCTGTTTCGATTGCACTGACAGTAGAGACTAACGGGTCTAAGCAGTATCGTTTTAATTGTTTTCAAGGAGATAGACAAAAATTAACAGCATCAAACCGAGCCCTGGGGCTCTCCGGGCCGGACATACACCAAGCGTTTCTCATTGGGAATTAAGGAAGCACACAGAGAGAGGCTGAAACCACTTACAGTTTTGTCATTGGGTTGCTGCTGCTGAAGTTGCTTCATCATAATGCTCCTTTTTTTGTCCTTGCATCGTTTGTTTTGAAACCAAACCCTGATGACCCTCGGGCTGAGGCCAGTCATTTCTACCAGTTGCTCTTTCATGAGGGCGTCAGGTCTGGGGTTGGCAGCATAGCAGGTCCTCAAGGTGTGAAGCTGTTTTTCATTAAGGACAGTCCGGACTCGGGTGGTCTTCTCGGGCTGCTTGTGGACGTGGGGCCGCAGTGCTGGCTGTCTGGCAGAGATAGGTTCTGCTGTAAGGGAAGGGGAAGGGAGGAACAGGATCCCCATGAGTAGGAAGCAGGGAGTCTGCGGAGACTATGAATCTAAAGTGGTGGGACAGGGGAAGGTGGCGGGCGAGGGGGGTGGGGGGGCGGGGGAGAGGGTGATGAACCCTCTTTCAGAGGCCATTCAAGCACTCAGATCTATTGGAGCTGCTGCAGCCTCCTCTGCTTTATGCACTGGTGGAGTGACTGACATTTCTGACTCCACAGACAATTAATTCGCAAAAACAAACCACCCCCTAAAACCCCTAATGACAGAAGCTTGAACCTGTATGAAACTTGACAGGGGAGGGCAAGTTAGCTGAGGTGTATGTACTCTAGGAAAGGAGCAGCAGGGTTTTATGTATTTATTTCCTGACAAATCACCAAAACAGATTTTGGCCCGAAAATCAGTGGAAGACTACTTCTTAAATTAATCATATTTCGGGTCTGCTTCTTGTATAGTGAATCTAGCTCATATTAGTCAGAAGCCGTGATAACGTTCGACGGCTCCCGGCAGCTTGACGCTTCCAAACCAGAACAAAACAAGCCAAATCCTCCGCACCATGCCAATGAAAAAAAAAAAAAAAAAAAAAAAAAAAAAAAAAAAAAAAAAAAAGGACCCCTGAGAGCTCCCTATATCAAAGCATGGGAGATGGGATTTATCTTAAAAAGTGGAGGTGCTAGGTGCATTTGCTTATACTTTGGATGAATAATTTTAAAATATCTATCTAGTGCTTTTAAAAGGAGAGCAAGCCCAGCAACACAAAACTACGGGTGGCATCACATCAAGAGCTCGAGTGTTGCTGGTGTTCTGCTATTCTGCGCCTTATGTAGCTGTAGCTATTATGTGTAATCTGACCCAGCCGAGGGAAAAATAAAAACAGTATTTTTTTTTTCCTTTTTTTCTTTTCCCCCTAAAACTGTTTTAGCTAACAGAAATGCTTGCTTTTTTACAGTCGGGTTCCGACTTTTCTAACTGTAACAAAACATCAGCAAATGCGATGACGACAATACGAAGGCTTCAAATCTTATCAGTATTGTACCTGCCGACACACTAAGCCTTTTGGAGACATGCACAAACACGATATAGGGAGCGCAGTCTCTCTAGAGTTCTGCCCTGATCAGTTACGGGATTATTTCTCCCTATATATAAATGTCACCTGAAAGCAGCTCGGAAGAGCGAAATGAACCCGTTTTAGAACAGCTGTATTTAACAAACAACTTTCCAATTTACAGTTCCTTGCGCAGCAAAAGGGCTGGCCAACCTTGTATTGTCCTGCCTAGTTAGGCTCAGAGAAGTGTACCTAAAGCTGAGGGTCTCCGAGTATCTGACGTACACGTCGAGAACTGGAAGTGTGAATGAAGTTGTGAGGTGGGGAGAATCTGAAGTTACAGGGCTGAGTTTTGAGATGAAATTCTCATCAAATTACACGAAACGTTTCAAGAAGGCAAGAGTCACTTTAAAAGGCAATTACCGAAGATTAGCTTGTTGACAGTTTTAAATTACAGCCTGAGCGCCAGCCTGTAGTTATGAAGTCTATCTCTATTCAGACCCCACTTCCTCCAGCGCTCAGAACAGCTTCTCCCCTCGTTCCTGAGGCAGCGGAGGGGTCTAAAGGCGCAGACCTGCTCTTCGCAGCGGCTCGTCCCTCTCCGGCTCAGGCTCAGGGCCGCCCCGGGGCTGGAGGAATTCCGCACCCGGTGCGCGGTGGGGGCGGGAGGAGGGCAGGCTGGCGGGTGGGGCCGCGGCCCCTCCGCAGGTGTTCCACCGAACGCGTCCCGAACGCGGGCGTTTCTCGCTTGCGGCGCACCTCGGGCGCTGCCTCTCCGCGGGCGCGCACGCCAGGGCCCGGCTCTCCGCGGAGGCGCGGGACCCGCTGAGACCGTGGGGCTTTCCCCGCGCCCGGAGCGGGACCGGGCACCGCCAAACCCCGCTGGTTTCCGCGGCGCTGGGCGCGGGCGGTACCTGCCATCTGCAGCGGCCGGGCAGGATGCAGGGGGCTGAGAGGGTCCCCGCCGCCCAGGCTGGCCCTCTCCACCACGTCGTGGTCCGCCCGACAGAAGAGGCCGTCTTCCCGCAGCGCGAATTCATCGCCGGGGATGAGCTGGCGGCTGCAGGCCACGCAGCGAAAACACTCGATGTGGTACACCTTGGCGCGGGCGCGCATCACGAAGTCATTCTTGCTGAAGCCGATGCTGCATTTGGCGCACTTGATGCCGTATAACCTGAGCAGGGCCCAGCCCAGAAAGAAGGAGAAGGGAGGGAAAGAGGGAGAGCACGGGAGGGGGAAAGGGGAGGGCAGGGAAGGGGCGGGGGGGGGGGGGGAAGAAATGAAAGGGAAAAAGAAAGAGGTTTTCACTCCTGCTCGTGGGCAGCCCCTGGCCCCGCGTAGACCCGCCACACGCAATCCACTGCTTTAAAATGCACGGAAAATACAGAAGCCAAAAGAGGAAAGGAATAAGCCGGATTCACTCGCGGTCGGTGTCCTGATCCCCGTGCCGTAAAAGGCGGAGTGGACACAAACACACCGGTGGAAGAGTTGGGAGGCAGAGGTGTAAGAAGAAAGAAACAAATAAAAAGACCCCCTTTCTTCTCGGCGGTATCCGACCTCTCCCTCTTGCCCCAGCTCTCGGGGTGCTGCAGGAGTGGGGCCATCCCTGCCCTGTCCCTGCCTCCTCATCTGACCTAGCCTGGCCTGGGGTTGAACCGGACTACCCGAGCACACCAGGGAAAGGTGAGACTGCCGAAGCTGCCATCCCAGACACAAACCTGCCATCTTCACCAAATTGTGATACTTTTTGCGCAGAACCCACCCAAGACTTGTGCCGCTTGATGCGAGTTCGGACTGCCGTCAGCTTAGCCTCCGGGACCCAGCAGGAGTGACTGCCCAGCGCGGGGTCTCTTCCCCTAGCCCCCTCTCACCAGATTAATCTAATGAAACAATATAAGCATAACACACATGCCTCCTCAGGCTCACATTTACAGTAGTGTAACCCCTCTCTCCCGCCGCCAGCAAAAGGGTAGTTTCAGTGCCCTGGATCTGCAGCTTATCTCTACCTCAGCGTCTCTACCTGCCCCGTCTCTCGTCCTCCTGACCTTCCCACCTTGAGCCGGGAGCCAAGCGCTCCAGTAGGAATGAGAAGGCAACCTCTCGCTGACAGCCCCACAAAGCAAATTATGAGTTTCTGGAATGGGTGGCTGGCTCCTAGTCTCCCATGAAGGAGAGGACGTCAGGTCATCCACCAATAGATAAACATAAGAAAATCTCCAACTCGACTGTTGAACTGCACACTCTCGTCTCCCAACAGGGTACTTCTCAGCCAGAAGTCCTTGATATGATTAAAATTAGCATCTTTGCACAAATGTAAGGGAACATGCACTTATGCACGCTCACAATCCACAGAACTGTGAAAACTGCTCCTAAAACTAAGCTAATATTTATCCCCACTAATTTCCTCACCGGTATACTTTCTTAGAGGTACACTCTGTAATGTATGCTTGTAAGTACACACTTCTGTAGCTTTTATGGCTATAGAAGTGTACTAATCTTATATTCAGGGCTACATATACCCGAATTACACAGTTCTGAGAAGAAAAAACCGAACGGCTAAACAGGAAAGGAACAGAGTGATCGTAAAGTAGGTGCATTCATAGGTACTAAAGTTGCGGTGGTTGCCCACAGGTTTAACACTTAAAGAATGGCTCATGGTCTAATTCAAAGACGTGATGTACTTTTTCCTTTTTAAATTGTTGCAAATTAAATGTATTCCGGATTAGTCTAAAAGAGCTGTTTTTTTTTTTGTTTTTTTTTTTTGTTTTTTTTCCCGGCTGAGTTTCTCCCGCTCAGTTCTAGAAGGACGTAAGTGAATACATTTCGATCCAAACGTTTTCCTTCATTTGAATTTAGAGAAAGGACAACATTTAAGAGAACTATTCCAGCGTTCTTTTAGAATAATAATAATAAAACAAACAAACAAACCAAACAAACAAAAAACCCCCTCCGGTTTTCGCCATTTTAGAACTTGGACAATAATCTCACGATAGCTTGAAGGAATGGTTTGTTTATAAATCGTGCACTAGATAAGGAAAGGCTAGAGGGTTTTATTTCAATTCAGAATTACACAGAAATCAGAATACATCTTCGGTGTCTAGGTGATTTGCTTCTAAAACCTTCTGAAAAAAATACTATTCATACTTCAGTGTCATACAAACTTATGATTTGGCAAACCCAGAAGGCGACACTGAAACGGATCAGCATGACCCAGGAGCACAAATAATAAACACACTCGAAATTCCTGCTTTGGTTTCTCTACAGTGTCAGCATTGGCAACTCTCACATTTTATCAGTTACCAGATTTTAATGTGAGGAAGGAAGCGGTTCCATTATCTAAATATACCCAATTGTTCGCGAACAGATGATGGGCAATTTGATCTGCTCTGTCTAATTCATCAGTACAGATAAGATAAGAAAGAAAAGGCAGTCAGATATCACCAAAGGGGTTAATATTTAAAAAAGATTAAATGTCAGTTATTTTAGCTAAGAAAAAAATTCGGTCTAAGTTTTAACATCCCCATAAAAGGATCCTCCAGTCCGAAGGAATTTTTTTTTTTTTTTTGATAGGCCTAGTTTAAATTTTTGTTTGTTTATCTTTTTTTTTTTTTTTTGGGGGGGGGGTTTGTCCTACTTTTGTATTTATTTTTACGACATACATGCTTGAAGCGCCTTTTTTCTTTTTTTTTAATGCCACTATGTCTTTGCAGAAATAAAGAAGCATTTCTCAGGTTGTCTTAGAAAGTGATCTGTTCTATGTTGCTCATAATAGCTACACTACTGAAAATATTCTTCGTTATCAACGATTCTCTCTTTGGTTAGAATCACAGGAAACATTGCCAAAGTCCTCGAAAGGTCCTACATGGTCCTGAACCTCGTTCTAGTAATACAGATATTCGCATTTGAAAAGAAGAAAAACAAAACAACAACAACAAACTTCACTACTAACTTTTTTTCCTCTCAGGTCTATTCATGGGAAAACACATAAAAACATACCAATCATCTTTTACCTGCTTCCTCACAGTTTCCCATCTTAATTCCCCCGCCAAATTTATAAAGTCAAAAATAAAAATAAAATCTCACCGAACACAACGTAAATGGCATACCTGATATAATCTCTTTTACAGTAGGTTTTGCCATCCCTAACAAAGCACGTACAGGTCTCGTCCAAATATTGATTACACTCTGCACACTTCAAACATGCCGCATGCCATTCCAAATCCGGAGAAACCCTCAGTATATACTGATCGTGAATTTGATTGCCGCAACCAACACATAGGGAAATCAGACGTTTTTCTGAAATGAAAATAAATACATGATTGACTAGCCGTTTACTCTCCTACAGAGATAAACACACTTTTAATGTTATTCCCTTATAAAGCATATTGTGGGAGCGTTGTTTGGTTTCTGCCTTCTTTTGTTTGTTTGCATATTGGGCGGAGGGGGGGGGTGGTGTTTGTTGGGTCATTTAGGTTCGTTTTTTGATTGTGGTGGGGTTTTTTTGTCTTTGTTTTAAGAATATTACACTTTTGGATGGTAATTGGAGTGTGCCATCAAAATCTTGCCTTGCTTAGAAAGGAGACGGAACAAATGTTAAAATGCACACGTGAAGAATCTTTAGGGTGAAGGTCCTAATTTCACAAACTTCGCACGGAATCAAAACTTCAAACTCCCACGTTGTTTAATTTTAATTTTATTGTTCGCTTGTTTGGATGCCCTGCCTCACGAGGAGACCACCTATGTATTTCATTCCGCATTTTAAGATGTTCTGACTGGAAACGATGAAGCATGATTTGGTGCACTTCCCACTCAGCCCTTTTCCTCAGAAGAAGGGAGTCGAGGCTTCTAGCAAGAACAAGCATCATTACGGCTGTCACTTGCTCCCTTTTGCAAATCTAATGCTAATGCCCCTAGACCGGCTAAGTACTGGATAGTCAGACGGCTCACCGCAATCTATCACGAGAAGAATTTAGGGCTCCGTGGTTGGAGATCCCGTCAAAATCCTCTCTGCTCCCAAAATTTTTAAAAAGAGTAGGACCCCAGGCTGCTAACATATGAAGCTACGACAGAGCAAGCATGCAGGCACGGTAACAAAGGCACCCTATCTAACATTCAAATTAAGTTCAGCACTTTAGCAGTTCGTCTGCCTGAGACGATTACAATAGACAGCACACTTATTCCAACAACGGTAAAGATTCCGCCTTACTTTTAGGTGGGTCTCCCATGTCTCCCATATCTGTAAGAGGGTGTAATGTCCACAGTGAAATGGTGTACGGTTTCGTTTTAAGACCCCAAAGTAGGTTTGAGAGCTGTCGCTAAAAATAAGAATAATAAGAATAATAAGAAAAAAATAATAATAATAAAAAGTGGAAGTATTAATAGAGGCAAAAAAAAATCGAATTCGGAAAAAACAAAAAACTAAAAA
>JANEHK010000031.1:2074427-2101248 GCA_025960845.1 Tachycineta bicolor | reverse complement strand
CCGCGGGGCTCCCGGCTGTGCGGGCTGCCCGCCCGGGGCCGAGGCGAGGAGGCGAAGGCGGCGGCGGAGCCGCGATCCCGCCCGGGACCGGCGGAACCGGCCGCTGCCCGAAGGACTCTCGCTGGCGGAGCCAAGCGCCGTCTCTCGGACGCGGCGCGGCGTTCGCCGGTGCCGCCCCCGCCCTCGCCCCTGCCCCGCTGGCCGCAGCGGCTGCAGCATCTCACCAACTCCGAATTCCGCCGTGAGGAAGAAGGCACTGCCTGGTTGTCTTTCCGAGAGTCTCGCTTTCCTCTCCAGAGACTCGCTGACCTTCGCAGCGGGGTTTCAGGCGGTTTAAAAAACAACAACAAAAACCAATAAACACCACCTCAATTATAATAGTAAAAAAACCCAACTAGACTCAAACATCGGCAGAGAACACCAAACAAATGAAGGAATATAACAGCTGGAAGACGCTAAGTTTGACGGTTGGTCTTGTCTGACGGACAAGTGATCTACTTTAGACCCAACAGAGGATATACCACCCGTCTTTGATCATTGTAAGGTATATTTATTGCTTCTTAAATGAGCATAATAAAAATTGACAACTGCCACCAAAACAAAAAAAACCTTCTATGCGTTTTAAAACCGAACACAGAATTATCTGCATGGAAGTTAGAGAGGTCAGGGTAATCAGCTGAGGAAAGTCAGTATGTGTAAGCAAAAAATTATGTTCAGTAAAATAGAGTATTATTGTTTAGAAACTTCAAATAAATCTTGTAGAATTTACAGCCAGGGAAGCAGCAGGAGACCTAAAAAAGGAGACCAAGTCCAAAGAGGGAAAAGTTAGAATTCATTCATCTGAACACAATAACATTTTGTCAGACTATCTCGGCCATATACAATTTATTATACTTCTGAGGAGAAGTTGCCTCACTACAACAGGAAAAAAATAAAAGCCCAATCAAAACAAAAAACACTGAAAAGGATTTGCATAATGCTAACACTGCAGCTTTCAAAACTGCAGACACAAACTTGTTAAAGTGGCTACGTACAAAATAGGAGAATCCTAAGTGAAAGGTAGTGCAGCCAGAATGTTAGCGGGATGAATTAAAGATGGACTGTGACCCTTTGTACAATATTTTTCATGCATGAAGGCAAAAACAGGATCTACAGAGGTGAGTTTTTATTTGTTGTCCACTGTTCAGTGATCTCTCTTTTGAACAGGGGCAAATAAAAGCCATCAATAAATAATAACTTTTACATTAAGAACAAGCATGCACAATACAGTTATGGCTTAGCATTTTTTTTCCCCGCTAATGGGACATGTGTCATCCATTACATATGAAGATGAAAGGCATATCAATACACTGTAGTGGTATTGGGTGTTATGTGTGTGTAGATAGAAAGCGAGTCAGACTATTAATGCAATAGGTACCACCAATATGTGTGTTCCATGTTTGTGACATTCATCTGGAACATATAATCATTATTAAAGTTGCTTGTGGTTTCCTTTTTATTTCTCAAAATCCCGCATTCCTTCCCAGCTCATGACAAGAAATGTACCATGACTAAGTGAAGCAAGAGCTCGAGATGCTCGCCAGTGTTTGTTCTCTTCCTCTAAAAGGTGGGTATTTCTGGCTGTATGGTTAGTTGTATCCACATATTGTGACTTTTCCAACAGTGTTGCACCCCGTTTCAGTTTCCCTGGGTAAACAAACATGTACAGGGTGAACTCAGCATCTGAAGATCCTGCAGTGCAGTGTGTACTTTAACAGTTTCACTGCCAAAAACACATTTGGCAAATACGGGATTTTTAAATGGTATCAACTTCCTATCTACGCATGTAATGTATCTGAACTGCGGGTCAGGGGAATTGTGATGTCTTTAAAACAGTTTGTCAATTTGCTTGTAGGTTGTCTGCTCTACACCAGTACACTCAGTTTCATGACAGGTTGGAAAAGAAAGCAAACCTCTTTGGAGAAGGCAGGCCAGTAAATATGTTCTAACCCCAAGACCATACTCTGGGAAACACTGCAAGTGCAGTCAGTAAAGAGGTGGTGTCATTCCCACTGTTGTCAAAGGTACTAAAATGAATAGAAGGCCTAGGAGAGAGACTACATATGATCTGATCTGAATACCATGTGCATTTGATCCAAGTTGTAGAATAATATGCATGTGTAAGGAGTGGTTAAAGTGAAGACAATGCGATCCAAGGAAAAGATAAAAAAGGATGAATGTGGCTTTAGGGGTGGGAGAAAAATGTATGGAGCAAAAATGTATGGAGGAACAAATAGAGTGAAAGTGGTGCAGAGGTGAGAGAAAAGTTTAAGAAACTTAATGCAGTGTTATTGGAAACTGAGAAAATAAGAAAGAAGGAAAGAAACCAGTGGTGAAGAGAATATAAAAGAAAGAGCATGTCAGAATGAAGAAAAAAGAGAGGGAAGATAATAAAGGAGGCAGGGCAAAAAAATAGAAAGATGAAAGCTTCTTTCCAGAGTGTGTTTGTAATTGATACTAAGGCTGTGACAAATCAGATATTGCTGCTAATGATGATGATTTGACATTCAACTGCAGAAGTTTTCCAATCTCCTTTGTGAAAATATTTTTCTGTAAGGTACAATCAGTCTTAGTGTATATGACAAAACATGTTACGCTTATATTAATTTCAACATTGTAATTGTTTACTTTTTTGCCACTCTTGAATTTTTGCAGGATTTCTTTTTTATAATAAAGGAAATGCTTTTTGTTTGTTTGTTTGTTTTGATTTAAAGAAAGCCCTATTCTTTTGAAAGAAAATACCCACTAAACCTCTCTCCCCAAAAATGTCTCTCTCTTTCTGTAACTCCTGTAGGTCAAAGAGGATCCCTGTTCCACATATGTGCAGAAACTAGCAGGCCTATAAAAACTTGATGTGAATCAGCACTGCTCCATTAAAGGTCAACTACGGCTGAATCGAGCTACTCTTAAAAGGCATCTACCAGGGAGAAGAAATATGAGACAGACAGGAACAGCATAGAAAGGGATAGGTATTAAACAGAGTAAAAGACAGACGGCAAAACCAAGAAAATTCTGCCAAGCTTTAATACTTTTCCACCAACATGTTCAAGAATGGCCTTATACCCTACACACTCTGTCTGGCTAAGGTCATGTTGAACTTAGCTATGCAAAAGGAAGCAGCTGTCAACTGTAGCACATGGCAGATGGAGAAATCTTATCAGATTTTTAAAACATGAAATTGCTTTTTTTTTTTTTTCTTTAATTTAGAAATTGATTTGCTGTGTGACGTTAGAAACCCTTATACTGGCACCACAAGTTGCAATGAGACATCTTCTACCTGTGTGACAAGATAAGGATGTTTTTATTATGTGTGTATATTTTGCCATACTTGGATTTTCAAAAATGATAGGGGTCAGCCTTATTTATCTGTTTCAGACCTCCTTCTCCTTTATCTAGACTGTACTATAAATATTATTCTGATAATGATGAGTTTGGTAAGATTTGCTTATGTGGTGAAAAGGAAAAAACAGTTTTATTTCAGGAATTATGACAGGAGGTCAGAACAGGTGAGCAGAATAATCCTTCCTCTCTTTCCAGTCTTTGTTAGAGAGCTGGCAGAATGTCTTGGTGGAGCCTCACCAATCTGAAAAGTTTATAGAACCCATGATTCCAAAATTCAACAAATGGCTGATAGATTAAGACCAAGATTAGGTATTCTAGACTCATGAGCCTGCTCAGAAGCACCACTGAAAATGAGTTTTGAATTTGCTTTATGACAAGATGGAATTGTTTGCTAAAAAAAACCCCCAAACCATATATATATATATATATATATATATATACACACACACACACACACTATGCTCAACTGTTGATTTTGCAGTGTCTCAAAGACCCAACAAAATCATTGCCTCAGGGAGTCATCTGCAGGAGTCACTCAAAAGTTTTTAGCTAAGCAACACATTGAGGCAGGCAATAATTTTTATAGCCATTTTACAGATGCACGGATCTCTCTTTTGAGTAAAAAAAGTGAAATTCTGATGTCAATGCAGTCAGCATATTGAAGAGGAGTCTTCTTGTTGACTTATATTGCAACATGCTGAGATATTTCTCAGCTTTAAAGATCAAAGTAACACAATCTCTGCATCCTTATGTTCCAGCACATAAATATGTGTTACTAAGGTAGCACTGTGTGCAATATTATACTGGAGCATAAGCTTTAATATGTAAGAAGATATAAACCCAAATATTTTTACATAAATTTTCATCTGTGAAAGAGCAAATCTAGCAAGTGCTCCTGCCCATCAACAACCGGTTATAAAGAGAAAAAAAACCCCACAAAAAATAAGATAATACTTTCTTCCTTTGACTCTGAGATTATTTATTATGCAAGTGGACTCCTTTAAGAGCTCTGTTTATAAAGTGGTAAAGCATTTGCTTATTTCTAAGGACTCAAGTAAATCTACTGTTATAAGAGGCCTTTTTGAAGGCAGGTTGTATGTGGCTCCCTGAGTCCCTGACACCTTTCATTCATTCACAATAATTCTCACTTTTTGTCATCACCACAAAGGACCGATTATAGTTGTTTAGGGTGAAATCTTGCTCCATTCCTACAGAAG
The DNA here is from genome assembly GCA_025960845.1 of Tachycineta bicolor. Taxonomy (NCBI): domain Eukaryota; kingdom Metazoa; phylum Chordata; class Aves; order Passeriformes; family Hirundinidae; genus Tachycineta; species Tachycineta bicolor. The sequence continues at coordinate 2,096,650 of JANEHK010000031.1, read as the reverse complement.
AAGAAAAAAAGACTTTCTGAAAATCACCAGCTTGAATTGTAATTTTACTTCATGTCTTTCTTTTTTTTTTTTGGAAGAAGTGTTAGTGTTTGTATAGATTGGCTGCATCTAAACACACTTTTCATCTGGAGTTCTCTATAAATATAAGAGCTCAAAAGAAAACACAGACATGAACTTCATAAGGGCTGCTCCTTGACTGAGGTAATAAAGGACAATGGTTATATGGAAATTGTTTATGGAAAGTCAAGAGGATGTTAGGCAAAAGTTCTTGCAACTTGCTTCTCTTTTATGAATGTTTCAACATAACTTTTCTTCTTTTCTTTTGCTATCTTTTCTTCTTCTGAGTTACTCCTGTTTTATATCATTAAATGGAAGAAAAACAAATTATTGAATGTACATGAACACAACTTACATGACTGTCTAGAACTGTAGAAGTATCCATTTTGAGGTCTAAACACAGAAATTCTTACTCAGAAAATTAATGGCATTGATGGTAATCAGACTACATGTATATGTAGATTTATTCACTTAAAGCACCTCGTTTGTGAATGTTTCAGTATAGAGTTCTGCAAAAAAAAAAACCTTAGTCAAAGCTGTTATTTTCCTCAGGTCAGTAAAATTTTCATATGAGAAAAACCCTACATGCTTAAACACTTAAATATTTTTCCATCTAATATATATTCACTATTGATGAGGATTTTTTTTTTCACAGAAAGTAACAAAATTGAGTGTGTCATATTCATTGGAATACTGTTTGTCAGAAGCTAGAAATATCTTGCTCCTCTATGTCCAGATATAAAAGCAAAATTTACATAAGCTTCACAAAATTTTACCTAAGACAAATTTTTTGCAAATTAATTGACAAAATTATTTTTATAGAAAAGATAATGAGCACTAGAAATTATTTACAGACAGTCAAAATACTGTTGAAAAATTTTATTCTTATGCTAAAATATATATCATAAAAGAGGAACAGGTTTATGAGTAATTTTTTCTTCTAGTTCATGTTCTGATGACATAGAAACAAAATGGAAACAAGGAGAATGTGAGAGTGAAGAGGAATTAAGGGATGCTAAACACAAACTGTATCCTTTTTCAAGGAGAGATGTCTTGTGACTAGATAGTGCTAGTAGAATTATGAATAACTAGGATTCAAATCAACAGAGCAGCAGATTTACTTTACTATCAGAATTGTAAACAGAGAATGTAGTTAAGTTGTGTTTACTTCCTTTTTAGTTATGTTGTGTTCTTTTTTAACAAAATTAAACCAAATATGCAACTAATCTGCCAATGTCAATGAGGTCTTTAGAATATTTCCAACAGAGAATGAGCATGTTTTTCATTTATTATAAATATTTCCTTTTTTTTGATAATACCCCTACTCACATTATTCTTATGAAAATTTGGGTTACTAAAGAAACATTTTGATGCAATTATATTCAGAAACTTACAGAGATAAAATCTACAACTTGTGAATAGAACATATGCAAACAGTGTAAATCTCCCAAATAAGTAATGCTAGAATTTCAGTATCCACTTTGTGACCATGAACACATTATGATTTTACAGCAGAACTTTAACTGATTAATTGCAGGCTTTCCACAAAGAAATTTTCTCCCCCCCCCCAAATATATCAATAATAAAGCTATTACATTAACAGAAAAAAAAAAAAAAAATTGTGTGCTGATAAACATCAGGCTTTACCAAACTAATTTAAAACCATGACAATTTTTGTTGGCTATAAAATGCCGAATATAAGACAACATACACTTTGTTTTGCTTAGGTAGTGCTGGGATATGCAGACAAACTCTGAAACAGAAATAGACAAGTTAATTGCTATGAATATTAATTCCTTGTTTTCTGTTCAATTTGTTATGGCAAAAAAAAAAAAAGTTATGGCACATGTGTGATACTGTTGTGGTTTTCAGGCTTAATTTTGTGATCACTGAATGCTGGGGTCAGTCCTACAACAGCTTAAAAGTCACCATTAAACTGTTAAAATAATTAATAATTAAAAATTAATATTTACTATTAACTTACAACTATCGATTCTGTTGCATTGGAGTGAACTGAACCCCAATGTGAATATACAGGAGGGCATTTTACTAGCAAAGTAATGCCTATATGACCTCTAACTTATCAAAATATAACATTTTAATGCATTTAAAAGTAGATATAAAAAAACTGGAACAGCTGAGGAAACGTCAGATATTGCTGTATGCAGATGCTTGTAAAGAGTGTCTGTTCAGTACACCCTGTGGGAAGAGGTTATGAGTCTGAGACCATCCTTGAAGTTCCTGTGTTTTGGTGTCCTAAGAGCTGATGTGAGAATGCACAACCCTTTTTACAGGACTGTCTCATGATGTGTGCTCCACTGGAGTATAGTAATGCTCTGGCCACAGAGCATCTCTTCAACATGTCTTAGAGCCAGCTGTTACTCAGTTCTCTGTGCATCTGGTGGATAAAAAGCTTAACAGATTCTGTGCATCATTGACATGAACAGGACCAGAGTGGCCCTCAGGGTATGCCCCAGTACATTTGTGATGGATACAGAAAAGTACTAAGGCAAGATGGATACAGAAGAGTACTAAAGCAATATTCATTGTCCCTTCTTTAAAAGCTGTGGTTCTGGTTGCCTTGAACATCACCAGAGATATTATTAGCATTACAGTCCCCAGTGCAAATCAAGGCCTACTGTGTTTGCCACCACAGAAACATAATAATAATAATAATAAATAAATCTGCTTCAAATATTTTGGAATCTGTAATGCCAGTGAAGAGAAGGAGAGGAACAAAATAAGACAAATAAACTGAGTTTTGGAAGATTTAATAGCACACACAAAAAAGAACATGGAATGGAATGCAGAGTTCCTGAGGATCATGCCATTGAATACCTCTATATGCTGTGTGCTTATTATGTCTGATTTTTAATACAGCAAAAGCTAGTTCCAAGAAAAATAGTGTCATTATAAAAGATTCACATTTTGTCTTCCTTTTTTTTTTTTTTTTTTTTTTAACTAGTAAATCTGTAACCTTGTGTTAGGTGTCTTATTTTGCAGGGGTGGGGAAAGGTATATGGTCCTAAATATGTATCCACTATAACAATGCTTACCTGCAGTCAACATGCTGATCAAAGGGATGTGTACTGATCCTGAGTGGGAAGCACTTGCAAAATATTAGGTCTTCAGTCTTTTTTCCATTCATAGATCTGACTTCTTTGGGAAAAAGAATTTCAGTCTGGAAGCAATAGCTCAGTGACCCATATTTAAAACAAACAAAACTGACAGAAAACATGACAAAGCACAATGTTGCAGTCAGGCACTTGTTATACAATAACCTAGAGATTACAGGGCTTTGCCTAGATGTACCTGAGAAGGCTCTAGATGGCACCTTTCAAGTCCCTTCAGAGAGCTCCTATCACCTCACTATTACCTGGTGCAAGCATGGGACTGGGAAAAACTAGACATTATCCATCCACTCTGTTGAAGGTGTATAGCTGTGGAGAAAAGATGTGCAGAACCAGAAAACAAGGACAGGAAGAACCATGATTCTGAAGCTCAGTGACTGGTTACTGGTATGGAAGAACAAAATGTGAGTGTTTGGGCTAAAATCCTGGCTGTTATCTCTGTCTCAAGGTTTATAGGCATATTTTCTTCCTTGATGCTGCCTACAGTGATTGGATAAGAAGCTAGAAATTTGATCTTCTTTGCTCTTCAACCAGCAGATTAAATAATTTTCATTTAAATGATTCCTCTGGTTCTCATATTTTGGCCCTGTATATATTAAATTATTTTCTTGTCTCTGTATAAATCAGTTAAAATATCAGAAACAATGAGCACAGCTCTGTGCCCACTCATAGGGTGCTCAGGTAACACAATGTGGAGCTGGTGTGGATATACTCCAAAGCCTCAACGCCTGTATGCTTAAATAAATATTTGTGAGAGTGACATATACTGGCTCCCCGGAATGTATCAGGAAGAACAAAGCATAAAATGAAAAGAATACTTTAAAGCTGAAATTTATTGCCTGTTTTCTTATTTATTTTGAGATATTTCCAAGGAATAATTATTTATCTGATACATAACATTGTTATCGTTTGTAAGCCAAGAGAACACAAATGCTGCGGGCAAAATACTTTCTATGGGACTTTTGGGATAAATAAATGTCCACGCTATATAGTGTATAAAGGGTATAAAGATTTTTTAATGAGTATCTCTTTTACATTAATGAATGTTTGGAAACTGCAGCAAGCTGTAAATAGACAATGGATAAATCCCATGACTGCATCTTTTCCCATTCTCCCCCAAATGTAACAGAATTGTCACCAGTGTACGGTGTAAGTATTACATCAGAGTTCCCTTGTGCTGATGGAGTGATCCAGCTGATGGACATTTTCGTAAGACAGAAAATAATTTCCTGTCCTTTTTTCTAAAAATTGTTCTTTCCCTCCCTGCTGGTCTTTCTCTGCCATTCTAACACTCCTGTTCTGCTCACATCTTCCATTATCCTGTGCACACTATCAATTCTGTTTTCTTTCCATTCTTTTTCTCTGTCTGCTGCAATCTCTCAATGCTTTCTGTCCTTCTGGCCATGGAGGAGAGATAGTGAATTGCTAGAAAGGAGTGGGAGAAGGACATCAGAGTGGTCACCTTTGCTCTCAGTTTGTACTTCTTCTCTAAGAATGAAACTTTCATATCAGAGGAAAGGATAGGTGTTGCTCAGATGCAGGGCTATTAAATGAGAGGGGGCACACTGGCCGTAACATCCTTAATGGATTCACAGACATCCTAGTTCTGCTGCAAACACCAATTAGTATGGAGTTCTGCTCCTCAGCTGTTATTTTTGTCTGTCCTAGAATTCCTTTTTCCCCTCAGATAATGCAGATACAGTTAGGAATTTCACAGCCTCACAAATTCCAGTCTCACAGTACACAAAATTTCGGGGGGGAAAAAAAGTGACAAATTTTAACTGGATTATCAGTCTACATAGATTTGTACTGGCTTATATTTTCCAGAATGTCTCTGTAAAGGAAAAGGACCTCCTACTTGACATAGGTGTTTAGATTAACTTTGACATTTAGAATATTTTACAACCAGTATTGACTGTGGAGATCATTAGAGCCATCTGGGACCTGAACCTGTAATTGTTTTTACCAGCCGTTAACAGTTTATAGAACTGAATCTGTTATGAGCACTGAACGGAAGTAGATTTACACTTAATATTAAATAAATATCAAGACACACATCTAGAACGTGCAATTTTGTTTTCTTTCTTTTGAATGCAGTTGATCAGCTGAATGTCAGAATTAGCAAAGCACAGCTATTCCTGGATCACAGACAGAGGTTTCCAGTCACTTCCATTGGCTTAAGAGGCTGTAGCCTTTATTCCCAATGCTCTGATATGGATCTTGTGCAGTTACTCTTCCCATTGCACGTTCTGTTGGATGATTTCAGAACTTGCTTTCTGAGATAGTATGAAGTTCACTAACACTACTCCAGCAGCTCAGAGAACAGTTTCTTATTTAATTAGTGTTGTTGCATCTAAGTGATTGTATGTTATCTCTTTTCCAACAGACTTCTAGTTTGCTTGCAGCTCAGACTGTCAGGACTTATAAACTTATAAATTCCAACAATTAGAGGGACTGAGTCAATTATACCTCGGTGCTGCCTCTACTGCATGTTCAGAAGCTCTGACCTTGCTGGCTCTCTTGGCACTGTGCAGCACAGCTCTCTTCTGGTGTGTGGTGGGACTACCCATTCCTCTGGTCCATGGTATAGGCTCTCCTCAAAGCAGGTCTACATAATAAGCCTTTATGGCTTTGAAATCCCTTTCCTACTGCTTCAGAGTGTGTGATACAGGAGTCTATCCTGTGTTCGGAGCCCCTTCCATTCCCATGGATTATATGTTTAACTCCCTTCCTAAAGGGGTATCTGTGCGGGTATGTCTGTCTGTGTGTGTATTTGTAAATTAGACTTTGCTTCAAAAAAACTTCCTCCACAATAATATTTAGAAGAACCCAAATAAACTCTTTAATCTGATTCACAAGGGTACAAAAATCAGTGTATATAAATGGGGACTGCTCTATTCATATTTGATGCATCATGGTATGAAGTTGCAAGGGTTGGGGCAAGTCCAGATCTGTACAATTAATGTTAAACTTATTGTGCCAGAGTTATTCTCTAATCCTAGAAATGCTTCCTCACAGACCAAGATAGACTGGCATTGGCACATTAATTATCTTTCTTCTGTCTGTTTCTGGGTATTTGCTATGAACTGTCCAGATTACTGACCTTATTCTCAGCAATTTCTGTGTCTGGTGAAACTTATCAGCAACCTAATATTTTATGTAAGTCTGTTCTTCAACGTGAGTGTTTGGGCTGCAATCCTGGGGATGTTTCTTCTTGAAGCTGTGGCTGTGCCGGATTTTGCCCATCATGCTGACCTAGTTTATCACCAAATCCACATGAGATGTTTTGCTGCAGAGATTTCCACTGCTAGTGTTACTGAGGGAGACATAAATTCTTAGATTCTTGTGATATGAAGTAGAAACCATCTGAAATTTACAAAGCTAAAAATAAATCCTAATCAGGAAAGTTTTACTAGATTTTAAATTTCTTTTAGAAATTAATATGGTTAACAGGACAAATGTTGCGCTACTTGGAGCGTAGTTATTTCCCAGAATAAACCTAAATAGCATGCATGACTCTCTTTATCCTGAATGTTCAAGATAAAAAGAACAGTTTCAGATGAAACTGAAATCTAAAACTGGACCAGGAAGGGGTACTCTTTGAATAGTATGTGAACAGAGTAATAGTAACAGGAAATGACTGGAGGAGTCCCAAAGCAGCAACATGAAGTAGATGGCTATGCTGCCTTACAATTCAGGGACAGGTTACTTCAAAAAAGTAAAGCAACAGTGAGATTAAAGAGTAATAAAAAATACTATTGTGCACTGTATTGTGTATTAGTGTATATAGTAATGTGAAAAGTGTTATAATTGTGTGTTCAGAGGATTTAGTACTTTCTTTATAACCTGTTGTTTAATCAATAGCTGTGTAGAGTCTTAAACAGATTTTCAAGCCTGTAATATGAAGAAGGAAAATGGGACAGGTGAAGTAGAAAGTAAGCAAGAATGTAGCCCATGAAGCAATCAATTAATAGGAGAATACTTCAGCTGCAGCAGGAATAAACTGAGAAACATCAGGACTATATTCAAATTTGCCTCCTGTTTTTATTTAGCTTGAAATGTTTAGCCTGATATTTTCTTCAGTCAACTGGTATGTATCTAATATTTGTGTCACAGAGCTTTAGTAGAGTTCAACTTTTTTGCAGCACCTGGAACTTGGATTTATGATTTTTACCTAATATTCTGCTATTTTCCCAAGGTTCCTTGACACTTTGGTAATTCAGGAAGGACGGGAAGAAACTAATTTTCTTTTGGTATGTATTACAGGTAAATTATTAAAAGAAGTCATAATACTGTTAGGCAAAAGGGGTTTATTAATGATTAAACTGTGGTCCAGATGTAACTAATTGGTGGTCGTATGATAATCAAATAGTGATCAAGCAATAACTGAATAGTAATTAAATAGTAATTTAAAAATTACTTGACAATGATTTAATGATGATTTGACAATGATTTAAACAAGAATTTAAATGGTGATTAGATAGCAATCAAACATTGTACTTGCTATATTGTATTTGCTATATTTCTAAAAAATTATAGCTGGAGATGTGTCTGTGGTTGGCATAAGATATAATTTTAGGCCTAATGCAAAATGCCATGTACCTCGTTAGAGACCTTGAAGAATAACTCTATGTAGGACTCCTGCTCAAAGGGACATCACCACTGTGTAGCCTGCTGCTGTTAGGAGAACTCCATGGCCTCGAGCATACATATAATTACAGGTAAAGTAATTGACTTGCAATCAATCCCCCCATCAGTGCATGCAGAGGTAGTGCAGAGCAGCAGTTTTAGTTTTGTCTAATCCCAAACTAGGCTGGTAGAGTTAACTTCTGTAAGATATGGCCTCAACTCTTGGGTGCCTGAGAGCCTGTGGTCTAGCACAGTTCTCACAGTCTGCGCTTGCCAGTGATGCCTGAATCAAAGTACTGCTCACCGTACATCACAGTATCTGTCTGTAAAAAAGAAAAAATAATCCTGTTGTTGTTGTTGTTGTTGATGTTGTTGTGGACTGTACACTGTATTGGGTTTCCATGTCTGGCCCCTGGTGTCAGAGGGGTACAGGGTCGGCTCTGTGGCTTCTGTTAGAATATGCCAGAAGCCTTCACAGTGTCTGACAGAGCTCATGCCAGCTGGCTCAAGGACGGACCCACTGCTGGCCAAGTCTGAGTCAGTCTGGAATGATAATAATGCCTCTGTAACAACACATTTAAGAAGAAATAAAGTCTTATCACACAGATGTAATTGTAACCAGAGAAGAGAGTGAGACCATGGTGAAGCAGCTGTGCCCCTGCAGCCCATGGAGGAGCAGAGATCCACCTGTAGCTCCTTGAGGAGACCCACATGGAAGCAAGTGGATACCTGAGAGAAGGCTGCAAGCCCATGGGAAGCTTACAGTAGAACAGGGTCTTGGCAGGGATCTGCAGAGGTGGAGAGAGGATTTCACACTGGAGGAGGTTTCCTGATATGACTTCTGACCTGTGAGATGCCCATGCCTGAAGCAGCCTGTCCTTGAAAGACTGCGCCCCATGAAAGAGGGACCCGTGATGGAGTATTTTGTGGAGACTGATGCCTGTGGGATGCACTCATGTTGGAGAAACTCACAGAAGATTGTCTCCCGTGGAAGGGACTTCACACTGGAGCAGGGGGAAGGCTCTTCTCCCTGAGCATCAGCAGAAACAATGTATGATGAACCGATCATAATCTCCGTTCCCATCTCTCTCTGCACTGGTAGGGAGGAGGTAGAGCTGGGAATGGGAAGGGAGGGAGGGAAGGTGTTTTTGGGATTTATTTTACTTCTCATTATCCTGCTTGGATTTTGTTAGTAATACATTCATTTAATATCCCTAAGCTGAGTCTGTCTTTCCATGACAGTATTTGGTGAGCGATCTCTCTGTCCTTAACTCATGAACCTTTTGTTATATTTTCTCTCCTCTGTCCACTTGTGGAAGGGACTGATAGAGCAGCCTTGGTGGGTGTCTGGCATCCAGCCAGGGCCAGCCCACTTGAACTGCATAGCATAAAACTAGATTGCTTAAATTTACAGTTAGATTTTATGTCACTCTCTGTCTATTAGAAAGGAGCCAGGATTGTTAAAATGAGCACCAATTAGATTTTCACATATGCACTTTTATTCCTTCAGTTCATATTTGGTCTTTCAGATTTTAAGGACTTGTGACCAAGAAAATGGAAAATGCCTCTCTATATGAAAACCAAGATCCTGCTCCAAAACTGATTCTAGAATTTGGTGCCTAAGTGTAATGCTGCAAGTGTGTCAGTAAAATCCTGAGTCATTGCAATGTGTTTTACACAGAAATTCTGTCCTGCAGCCAAAATCACCATAGCTTAATTGAACTTATTCTCACGGAGTGTCATTAGCAGTAGTTTGCATCACTGGCTTTCCACCATCAAATGCCTAAATTCTATGTGTTATAACAACCTTAGGATTCAGACAGATGGCAGAGTACACCAAAAAGGCGTAAGTCTGAGCCATGCTCAGTGATTTACACAGACTGAACCCCATGTGAACATCTGCTCTTCCTTACAGAGGGGCAGAAGAAGGAGATTTCTGTCTCCTCCTGTGTGAATCAGTTCACCAAAGTTGGCACAGGAACCCTGTACCTGCCTCTGAGCTCAAGGAAGACACTAGTAAATGTACTTGAAAGGTGAAGACAGATAGACACAAATGCCCTTCAGTGACTGTGTTAGAACTGATTTGGAAAAATGCCTCACAATTCCAGTAGACTTGTAGGCTTGGAGATGTATTTAAAAAGCAAAACCCCCATATTTTTTATGGGGTTTTTTTTTTGTTGTTTGTTTGTTTGTGGTTTTTTTTTTTTTTTTTTGGTTTTTTTTTTTTGTGTGTGGTTTTTTTTTTGTTTGTTTGTTTGTTTGGTTTGGTTTGGTTTGGTTTGGTTTGGTTTGGTTTGGTTTGGTTTCTTTTTACTGCAACAGAGGCAAAACCTATCAGTCTTCCAGATACAATAGTTAGATTTGAGATTACTTTTCTTGTGCTACTCCACCTTAATCTCCATATTTGTTTCTGCTGCTGTATATTTTCATATATGTTCATGTAAGTTCCTTAAAAAATGTTTACTTAAATTTGACAGTTGGCAGCTTTGCAAAACTAAACCAAGCTAACTCCCTCCATAACAGCTCTATTTTGCATATTCCCTAGTGACTGCAGAATATGCAATATTTTATTTGAAAATTTAATTAATTTTAAATTAAAATTCCTTAGATTTTTAACAGATTAAATATTTCATTGCCTTTTTAATTTCATTGTTAAATTTGCCAGCGTTTCTGATCAAGCCAACATAATTTTCATGTGGCATGCTATTTTTTTGTGTGTTTTGGTTTTGAAACATTAGCAAAATTATACTTCTACTTAATTCCACCCTTCTCCTCTTAAAACAAGCTCTCCTAAATTTAGGGTCACAACATTTGTAAAGAATTAATAGATGCTATGACTTTCTCATATAAAACTTTGCTCTTATATGGTGCTAAAAATTTAAAAAAACCAACAAGACTAGACAAGGAAAATTTGTATGCAGATTTAGGTTATTATAATATAGTTCATGTATAAAAGAAAGCTACTGCAATATACTGAAATGTGGCATGTTTCCGACAGCTCTACGGAGCAGTGCTATCACCCCATCATCTTGTGGTACACAAGAGTGCCAGAGAGTGCTCTGCAGGAAAATCCTCTTTCTATTTTCTTGTGGGTTTTCCAAATTACTCATGGCTTCAGCAGATAATTTCGATCTCACTGTACTCTTGTTTCTTTTAACTTGGCATCATGGATGAGATAAGCAGTTATTCCTTATCAGATGACAGTACTACCAGTCCAAATGATTACTGGTTTGGAATCTCAAGGACAGCATCTTAAAAAGATGACACTATTAACAATGTGACTGTAATATATACTAGATCAAAAGTAAATCTGTAGCACTGTGTATTATTTTAGGGAATATATCCACATTCCATAGGATGCTAAAGGTTAAAGAGAGTTTTACAGATTGCATCAAAGTTTCTGGTCACCTGTTTATCACTTTTGTCCTCTGTCCTTCCCAGTGCTTCCAATCATTTAAGTTAGCATTTTGCTTTAACAAATTTAATACAGCTGAAAAATCTCCTGTTTCTTCCTTTGAACTTTAGAAAGAGCCAAATCACGTTTTCTCTTGCTTTGAAATTTCTTCAAAACTGGCATTAACCCCTGTATGTTACGCTGTTTCTTTCTCCAGATACGTGTTTTAGGGGAAGTGTATTACCTGAGCAGGAACGGGGTGGTGGGCTTTATGGGTCTGTTTGTTGTAGGAAAAGGACCTGTCTAGAAGGCCTGCTAAATCAAGGAGGCTGATAAAACATGGCAGTGTCTTCTTGTCCTGTGTAAAAGCTCAGCTTTGTGTGGAAACACAATTTATTATATAGAAAGTTAATGTCTGAGCTTTTTCACCAAGCTTGTAGTTAGAGCGTAGGATGAGCTCCTATATCCCACCCCACATCCAAAACCAACTATAATGGGAATCTTCAGGGAACCTAGTCCTTTTGCTGCAGGGAAATGACTACTTTGTGATATTTTCTGTATTCTTCCCATGAAACGTGACTCTGGCACAATTTTTCTTTTGATGAGGAAATAGCTCATTGGTTTTGCTCTTGTATTACCAGCTGGAAATTCCACAACTTTAGTGTCATCTGACACTGGGGGGATAGATGGGTTCCTTTAGGGATCCTTAACAGAAGGATGATGATATTAATCCAGTTACAATTGAAGCTCTAATTTCTTAACACGATTTCATGACTAGTAGGGGACTGAATTTGTGATAAGAATGGTGCAGGATGTCTACTAACACAATCAATGTAATAAAATGTAGAAGTAGCAAAATACAGAATTTATAACACATTTTGTGATTTCTAATCATTTGGACTCTCTGCAGATTGTGTCAGATCTTAATATGTGGCTTACCACGTCTACAAAAGTCATGATCCCGGCTTGAAACTTATGGTTACTTAGGAAGCAGGGGACAGCAGAGGTGTCTCTGGTCATTGTGAGGTTACAAATCTCACTGTCCAGCAGCTGGTGTAATCCAGGTTCCTCACTTTGGACTTGAAATTTTTGATTTTATGGAATGCGCTCTGGCTGCTGCAGACACGGAGAACACGCCCCTGTTCTCTGTCAGGGCCATTACCAGCACCAGGGACTTCAAGACAGGTGAGGGAGGGAGTAATCAGCCTGGCCTCTAGGAACCTTGAGGCTGGTAGGGAAGGGAAGAAGAAATCTGTTTGGCTTTTCCACTTGGTTCCTGGGACTTTCAGGATTTGATAATGAGGGAAAGGGAAACAATACATGACTTGCTCAGTCACAGGGAACAGCTACTTACCCCATAAAACTGCATTACTTACGCTAACCACATTACCAGTGATTGGGAGCCGTGTGTACTGGTTGCACTTAGTCATCAGGATGCTCCTGAGGATAGAGTAAATTTCTTTCCAGAGATCTGACATGCAATCTGTTTAGTGTTCGTTGTTATAAAAGCTGTCCTATAAGCATAGCTCCGTTCATTTAATGAGATTGCGTGGCATAATGTGACCTCACATAGTTGCAGAATCACAGAATCAAAGAATAATTGGAGTTGGAAAGGACCCTCAAGGGTCATCGAGCCCATTTCCTGCATTCAAAGAACCATCCCCAGGAGTTGCAACATGTGCCTGAAAGCATTGTTCAAATGCTTTTTGAACCCTGTCAGGCTGGTGCTGTGACTGCTGCCCTGGGGAGCTCTTCCAGTGCCCAAACAACCTCTGGGTGAAAAAATTTTTCCTGATATCCAACCTAAACCTCCCTGACACAACTTCAGGCCATTCCCTCAGGTCTTGTCACTGGTCACCACAGAGAAGAGATCAGTGTCTGTCCTTCCTCTTTTCTTGCGAGAAAGTTTAATGTCTTACACTGTGGCACCCAAAGCTGTCCCCAGCACTGGAGGTGAGGCCGCCCCAGTGCGGAGCAGAGGGGACAATCCCCTCCCTTGCCCGGCTGCCCAGGCTGTCCCTGCTGCCCCCAGGACACGCTTGGCCCTCCTGGCTGCCAGGGCACTGCTGGCTCATGTTCAACTTGCCACGGACCAGGACCCCAGGGCCCTCTCCATGGCACTGCTCTCCAGCCTCTCATTCCCCAGGCTGGCTGTACATGCAGGGCTGCCCCAGCCCAGGTGCACAATCTGGCACTGTCCCTGTTAAACTTCATAGAGTTGGTGATTACTCATCTCTATTTTGTCAAAGTCGCTCTGCAGGCCGTCCCTGACTTTGAAGTAGTCAAGAGCCAAACAATGATTTTATCACAAACTCTGGATACAAAGGAGAAATGATTCTCTCTGTAGAGAACACATTTGTGTCAGGAAGTCCTAGAGATGGAGTGATATAAGAGGACATGCATTTGCCAAATTCTTACCATTCCTCAAAGAGTATGATTGTCACCCTGGTTTTTCTGAGTTTTTTAAAGCCTTTTGATTGTTCATAAGATGGAGTCAGTCTTTTTAGCTTCAATATTAGTAGCAGGTTTTGCCTTTTCTCACACACATAACATAAACAAATCCTTTGTTTTTCATTCCCTGTCCTTTGTTTGCATATTTCTAACCTGTAAACAATTGTAACTGGCAGTTGGTCTGGCCATTGGGCTGGGAGGTGACAACGCCAGAAGCCAATCCACAGCCAGACCCACAAATGTATAAAAAGTAAGAAATAAACAGGCAGAGGGGCTCTCGGCCTTGGCTCAGCCTTGGGCTCTCTCGGAGGAACTCTCTGCCCTGCAAATCTCTCGTCTCCATGTGGTTGCTTTGCGTGTCGCGATCACATATGATTTCAGATTGGCACAGAGCATGGGGATAGGTAGGCCTTGATGAAAGGATGACGCTTAAGACCATTATAATTTTCTTCCATCCAGTTTTGCTTTCTTATTCTGGGTTACTTTAAAGCAAGCCCCTGCAATGACCACTGCACTAGATTTCACCATGCAGAAATAAGGGGGGAATATTTTGGCTAAGTGGAATCCAAGAGCCTGCCAGTCATGTTCCCAGCACACCCTTTGTTCTTTGGGGCCTGTTCGTAGTTGACTGATTTGGATCTCCAAATCCTGCCATCTGTTTCTATCTTAGCCAAAGTTAAGGGTTTTTAAAAACTCCTGATGCATTTCTCACAGATATAGATTTTAAACTACCTGATTCATTCACTGCTATACCTTAATGAGTTCCTTACTTTCTTTAACTATTTCATTTAGGAAGTTTACTTGACTTTTATGCTAGTAGACCAAAAATTGGAATTTGCTCACTGTGGTAATTCTGTTTATATTCCTGGAGCTTCATTATGCATTCCCTTTGATATCAAACATGGTGTGGACCATAAAAATCAATAAAAATGATGAGGGATTATCTGCATGCATAGAGAATGGAAGGTAGGATACTAAATGGAATAATGGAATTATTCTGTTTACTGTGCTTTGTACAATTCGGAACTATTTGGGAACAATTTTCTAACAATCTTGTTCCAAAACCACTTCCCAGAAGGTTACCTTCTTCAGATGCTGTCAATGGGGAGTGACTCCTAGAATCTAACGTCTCTATTGCCACTACATAACAGGACTTGGGACTCTGGTTCTGCTTAAATGCTATCTGTATTTTCACAGGTCTCCACAGACACTGGCAACTCTGTCCTTGAATTCAAAATCTATCTTGAAGTGGTAATATATGCCTAAAGAATAACAGTATCATAACGTTAGGCTGTTCAGTGATCTATTATTTGCATCTACAGCCCCTTTTCCAAGTGCAGACGTACCCATCACACAAATACTTTGCAGACCTAAAAGTGATGTTAATCCACACCCTTCTGAGGAACCTAAGCTCTGTTCTTCACACTCTTCAGAAATCTCAGAAAAAGTTCCTTGATTCTGAAAACAAGCAGTAAATCATGACTGAGAAGGAGCTATGGTGCTCCAGAATTTGCCTAATCCGGATGTGGCACTGCTGCTTGACCCTTTACACACCAGGTACCAGCAGAGGGTTTCAGACTTCAGGAATATATACCTTGCATATTACAGACATTACATTTCCCCTGTCCTAATACATAACCATAATCCTTAATCTAACACAATACATTTTTGTTTATGTTCCAGGTTAAAGCATATTCTGTGTAATTCAGTAGTGATAGTACACAAACTGTCACTCCACGGCTACAGTTCTTGACACTAAGGCCCCATAGATACAGCAGGGAGACCATAAGTACGTATAACACTATCAGTTTTTATGGGTAAATCATAAGTCAGAATGACTAATATAGTTTGAATTCAAGCAGTTGGAGAGATCCACCACTCTATGCTCAGAGAAATGTATACTTGAAAATTAATTACCTAATACATCCCCCATGTTACAAAATATTTCACCTTTCAAAGTTGCTGGAAAACATTGATAGAAGATCTTAAGTGCTATAAACATGTAAACATATAAAAATCAAACAAACAAACAAACAAAACCCCAAAAACAAGCAAACAAAAAAAAACCCAAACACAAAAACAAAAAAACCCCAAACCAACCAACCAAACCTAA
Organism: Tachycineta bicolor; assembly: GCA_025960845.1. Lineage (NCBI taxonomy): Eukaryota > Metazoa > Chordata > Aves > Passeriformes > Hirundinidae > Tachycineta > Tachycineta bicolor. Next base: position 2,080,875 of record JANEHK010000031.1, on the reverse strand, counting down.
AAGGTGTCCAAGTCCTGGTAGGTAACACTCAGGAAAATCAACATTTCCTTCCTCTGTTAGGAAGAAATATTTTGATGATAAAGCCAATGTGATAAAGACAGATAACTTTTCAAATTAAAAAAAAAAAAAAAAAAGACCTTTGTTTCTGAGAACTGTAAATATTTTCACAGAACTTTTTTTTAATCCTTCAAGAGTACATTAAGCTAGAAGACATACTATGCAATTGCTACAACTGGATTCTATATAAAAATGAAAATTACTTTTTCAATAAATTTGCTGAACTTGAGAAGTCCAGGACTGCTCTGTTGTTGCTGTTTGCTTATGTGTTTTTTGAGATTTTTTTTGTTTGTCTTTTTCCTTTTTTTTTTTTTTTTTTTTTTTTTTTTTTAATTTTAATTACACTTCTACAGACAGTGACTGTGTAGCAAAGGAAATAATTCCCCTTAGGTAAATTCCTTAGCTAAAATTCCTTAGCTCACAACCCTCAATCCATGAAAACCCTCATTTTAATTTTCTGTAAATATGTAGTTTATAGATTTTGTATATGTGTGGCCCTAAAACTATATTTCAAATTGCCAGTGTTTCAATAAACCAGTGAAAAATAAAGCCATCTGCAATCTGTATGCTGAGCACAGAAATAAAATTCTGCTTTAATGCAACCGTGAAACTGTGGCATTCCAAAAATGGCATATTGCAATGTGTCCTAGAGCATTATATATCCGTTAATCTTTTAGCAGCTTTTTGAGCAGGACATCTCTTTGAGCATGACTGCTTATTTCCAAAGAGACCATGCCCTTGCCTTAGGGGAAAGGTTATGAAGACTACTGAAAAAATTTGTCAGGACGCTAGATTTATTGTACTTCTATTTTTCAAAATGTACCATGTAATCACTAATCTCTGGAAAACTTTGATTTAACATGTCATCTAAAAGATATTACTGTATTATTGCTAGCACACTAGCCAGGATGTAAAAATACAGGGTTGTGAGTAGAAGGAATACATTCCAGATTTTCAGACATGACTGGCTGCAATTTTCTGACACAGCAGTGGAATTGTGGAACCTTCCAGCCACACTCTATCCAGCATGTTTCATTATATAATCTCCTCTAGCATAGAGTCCAAGTACTAAAAAGCTGAATTTTTCCAAATTTAATTTCAGAGAAGCAGATATTTTGTGATGATAAGACATCCATTACAACAATTTCAAAGGCTTGCATTTTAAGTTTCCTTTAAATCTTTTGACTGAAAATAAGAAATTGCAGCAAATTTCTGCCTACTGTTAACAGACTTTGTTTTTTTAATATAGCAGATGGTTTTTTGTATATGTGTAGGACTGAATGCTCACAAATGGGAAGCCATGACTTCCCAATCTTTAGGTTTGTAAGAGGTTTGACCCCTGTAACTCTAGAGAACAGTATCTAGAGAACTCTAGGAATAGAATTTTCAGAGAAAGAAATGAAAATGGCAAGATTACCTAATAATTGTGGACTAAGAATACCTGAGTAAGGTGTTCACCTTCTCATAATCAAGCAGTACATCTGTTGCCAGATAAAAAGTGCTGTCTATTCCCTCCATAATGTAAGTTAATTTCTTCCCACTCTTCCAAGTGATAATGATAAAAAGTATCACATCCTTTTCAGTCTTGATTACAACACTCTCATCTACAATTAATCTTTACAGGTGTCTGCATAATCAAAATATACTTCTGCTTTTTTCCTTAAGAATAAGGCTTGGAATGTCATGCTTTCAAGATGTGAAATGCCATATAATATGAAACAATATCCATTGGCTGAAGGAATTTTAGAGTGTTATAATATTAAATTTCATTTTATAATGTCAAAGGTTCCATAGGCAAAAATTTGCAACAGTTAACAAGTATGACCTTTAAATTAGTCACATGAAATTCAAAGCATAAACTTTAATATTCAGTCATGTACAGCATTTTTTACCTAAAAATCGCTCAGAAGGAATTAATCCACCAGTCCTTATTAATATCACACTGATGATTGATAATGAAGCAATGGTTCAAATCTAGGGCACTGACTTAAGTAAGAAAGCAGAATTGGGCCAAATTAAAGAGAAGATCTTTAAAATAGTTAAGATTTCAGTTCCTAAATCAATCACTGAACATTTGCAGTGGTATGTATTTCAGTAAACTGCTTCTTTTCATCTCAGTTTTTAAGATCTTTCTTATTTTGGGAAACCTGGTGGGCTAAATCACAATAATCTTATTGGATTGGTTCACACATTTGTACATTTGTTTGGTTTCAACTGCAGTGTAGTACTTAGAGTCTTTGCTAGCTACTTTATAGTTATATTAAAGGTGTTTGAAAGTAAATTTGTCAAAAAGGACAAAAATGGCACATAAGATAATATGCTTTGGAAATAAATCAGCCTTGGGAGACTGAGACTCGCCTCTACTGCTGTCTACACAAATGTGTGAAACATACAGTTTTGTCAGATACCTGCTGCAGTTTTGTCATAGAATCCAAAAGCAAGGAATGTTTACTACAAGATGTGTGAACTTTTCAATTAGTGCTTCTTATCAGAACTTAAATTTATCTATGATCTCTCACAATTCATTGAGGCTAGTATTCTTATGTACCTAATAGTTCTCTTGATTTAAACAAATTAATTTTGTATCACCATTTTGATGCAGATTACTTTATAAAACTGAAAATTTAGTTTATGAAGTCAAAATAATCCTTAGTAGTGGCCTTTGATTTTTACGAGTTCCAATCAATATTTCAAGGTTCCTTTTAATTAAGAAAGCACCGGGAATATATTCTAAGCCATGCATATCAGAGTTCTACAGAAACTGCTGATGCTGAAATACGTTTAAAGTTTCAGTGTTTGCATTTGAAAATAGATGCTGAAAAAAAATAAATTAGGATACAGAAATTAACATTTATATGATTGAATGTGTGGAAAGCTTTAAGGAGGCTTAAAATAGCTCAGTGTGTTAAGGACACCAAAAAGAAAACTCTTGTTCAGTTGCTTACAGTGTCTAAATGTTTTTATATGGAGAAAATGCAGTCATAAAACTAGACTTTTAATAAAGGAATGACAAGGTTTTACATGAAGAACCTGAGGCCAGACAAATTTAAATAGGAAATATATAGCATATTTTGAGTAGTGAATTGCAACCAGCCATTTATACCTTTTGTGGATGGATATAGTTAATACACGTATTTTAGGATTACCTCATATATATATTCAGAAGATGTGTTTTGACTAAAACCAAGTTTCTCAAACTCAGCACTGTGGCAAAAGAATGAAATGTATTATTTAGTGATGTATTTGAAGAGGGACTGGATCATCATATACATTGTTGGTCCTGAATTTGTGAACAATGTGTACATGACCACATTGCTTACAGAAGTAAGAAACACTGAAGTCTTCAGTAGTTTTTTTGTTACATTTTGGGTTTTGGGACACAAGATGAGTAATTCAATTTTCCTTGATATAAATAGCCATTTGGAATGTTGAATTAATGAAATAATAGCGTAGGTTCTACCATTAATGAACTTCAATAATTGATTGTTTTACTGCTTTCTGCTGCATTTTTCCCTCTTTTTCATTTTTCTTTACTACATAATTCAAGGAAAATGCAGTGCTATGCTCAGGACTGTTTTAATTGTCAGATTTTGCCACATTATAAAACAAATGATAGACATTTAGTATCTTAAGGAGAATTTAATTCATACTGATATCCCTCTGCATTTATATTGGTATCCATCTGTTCCTGTTACCTCTTCACATTCTTTAAGAATCACTGAAATGAGGTCTTGAGAAAGATTTTTGTCTTGGATTATGCAACCTAAAAAAATGTGCATTCTATTCCATCTGTTGAAAGCTGCTTTTTAAGAGATGTTTTATCCTTCTCTTGTAACTCCAGGGGGGAAGGAGGAGGATGCCTCCTGATAATGGCCCAACCACTAAAACCAGGTGGGGCAGTATTTCTGATCTCTTTCACCACCCCTCCATCCTCCAGGGGGACATCTTCTGATAATGGGCCATCAGGGCCCACCAATGACATGACACATTCCATCATACCAGTGTGAGATGCTCCACCCAGTGGGGAGGAGCCAACTGTTCCTAGCTAAATAAAAACTGGGACTGAAGGACACAAGGTATCCTGTTTTTCCACTGGATTCCCAGAGGAAGACTGAACCCATCTCACCACCACTGGACTTTCAACAGGACCATCTCTACTCCACAGAACCACATCTGTTAGTCCAGGAGGACTTATTTGGACTGTTTCCAACACCCTGACCACCAGGGTGCCAAGTTGTATCCCTGACTCTGTCAGGGTTTTTCCCTGGATTTTTGTTTGCTTCCTTGCTTGGTGTTTGTGTTTTGTTTGTTGTTGTTGTTTTTTGTTGTTGTTGTTGTTTTTTAATATTCCTAGTAAAACACTGTTACTCCTATTCCCATATCTTTGCCTGAAAGCCCCTGATTGCAAAGTTGTAATAATTTGGAGGGAATGGGGTTTACATTCTCCATTCCAAGGGAGGCTCTAGCTTTCCTTGGCAGACAACTGTCTTTCAAAACCAAGACAATTTTAAAGTTAATTGCTGAACTTTGGTCCTTTGTTTCAGCAATTCTTTGTAAAGTTTGGGACTGGAGGGATAGATTGGGGTGCTGCTGAGGACAACATTATGACTATAAAGGCACTGAAGAAGGCTGTGTGCTATCCTTCCAAGAAAAGTAGATTGAAGGATATGCAAACATGGGAGAAACATAACATAAAAACATAAAAACATAAAAATCCATGAGTTACCGTGATTTCCATGGGATCCATGTTATGAACAGAACCTATGCAAAGCACTGATAAAAAAAAAAATTCGTGTACATGCAGCAGTTTCCCCAAATTTACTGAGACAAAGGGCTGACAGTCCCAGTCCAATACTCTCCATTGTTGGTTGTAATGGCTATTGACTTCAAACAAGCCAAGTATTTGCTGGTTTTATTTTTCAAATGGAAAATTAGTGTACACATTGAAATTGACCATAGGTCTTTAAGTGTTCTGTTTGGTGGCTAATTCCATAGAATTACAGTAAGAACATGAAAATTAAACCAGCCTATCACTCCGCACAGAACCAGTCAGCTCATGATTCAAACACTGGAGTGCTTAGTTGAAACAACACCATTCTCTGTTTTATGTTCAGCTGCTGTCTGCATGGTTGAGTAATAAAAATCATAATTTGTGAGGAAAAAAATCTACCAGGTAAAATACAGCTTTCAATAGATTGCCAGACAGGAGATCAAGATAGAAACAATAGTTTCTTACTGAAAATGATCTTGAACTAAAGGTTAATCAGAAGAATGTGTGGCAAACCTTGACAACTCTCTTCTATGAAATAGCGTTGCACAAAAATCCTATGTGTTTATTGCAGATTTCTGAAAAATAAAGATGAGTAATTTTCTTACAATTAATCTATTCTTTAACGACAACAACAACAAAAAATATCTAGAAGAAACTCTTTATGTCTCAGAGATCTCTACATGACTTGTCTAGGTTCTAACATCTAGTGATAATAAAATATCTAATTACTGCAGCATTTTCCATTTATTCAGGTTTGCGTTTTGTTTTTTTTTTTTGTTTTTTTTTTTTTTTTTTTTTACATATCAGAAATTATTTAAATATTCGGAGACAAAGCTTCAGCATGACAATGATATATCCAAAATAATGAGTAGAAATTAGTGAGTTGGGATATTTAGAGGGCAGTATTGTTAAAACCATGACACCTATTTTACTTTCGCTCTTATTATTTAAATGTCACTGTGTGCCAGCATTGTACAGCTGGAAATAATAACCATCTCCAATTACCTCATCTTTCATGCTTGCCAAAAATACATGCAATAGCATGTTTAATTCATCATGTTTTGTTTGTACATTAATAAAAGGAAATTGCACAGACAGGAACTGCATAATACTGTATAGCAGAAGTAATGAGTAGCCAGCGAAAGGTCTGGCTGGGAAGTTCAGTGTTCATTTGCAAGCTATGGGCCTAAAATAAAGTATGGTTTGAAGCAAAGTGTGACTGTCCATTCAATGTTTGCAAGATAAATTAAAAGTATAGCTCAGTTTCCATAAACTTTTATTTTAAATGAGCAACATTTTCTTCTGAAAGTAGTGCTAGAACCTTCAGCTGGACTACAAAATTTTTAGCTGATTTAGTGACAATCTTTTTGAGAATCTTCTGAAAAGACTGTATAAAAGAACTGAAAAAAATGTGACAGGTGAGGCAGAACCTAGGGTCACCTAGGGTTGAACTCAGTGTATTACATTCTTAAGGTTTTATTCCTATTTTATTCTGCTGAAACAATGGAGAATAATGGAAGCACCCTCTGAGAGAAAAGTATAAATCAGGTTCTTTTAAGTTCAGAGACTGAAGCTCTAAATTGTTGATAATTTTGGTCTCTTTTTATTTTTGTCTCTCTC
>JANEHK010000031.1:2025681-2074327 GCA_025960845.1 Tachycineta bicolor | reverse complement strand
GTGCTGGGTTAGGATGGAAAGTGAATGCACACCTAGGCATGGTACTGAAGTTATTGCAGGCAACTGGAGTTGCTGCTTTCTTTTTGTTCCTTTTAAAGCCCCCTGTTTATTCCAGATATGAAAAGCTAATGAACAGTGAAAACCAGTGAGCTTTGTTTGTCTCTCTCTCTTTTTTTTTTTTTTTTTTTTTTTTTTTTTTTTTTTTTTTTTTTTTTTTATTTTTTTTTTTTTTTTTTTTTTTTTTTTTTTTTTTTTTTTTTTTTTTTCCTATTGTCATGCTGTTAAGCCTTGGAAAACATCTCAGTTAAAGGAGAAGAAAAAAGATATCTAGGAGCAGAATTAAAATTGTTCTTGATTATTATAAAATTTCATCATAACTTGGATATAGGCAGGAATTGGAGAAAGAAAGAACTTAAGGAATATATTTAAGGTTTATTTACACAGAAAGGAACTGTTCCAGCTAATTCCCAGCAGAAAATAGAGTTTTCAATAACTCATCAGAGAAAATTTAGTAGAACCCTTAAGTAATGCGTGAATCCCAACCCTATAATGAGCTCCTCTGGAAATCAACCCTTCACCTATAAAAATGCAGACTGTTTTCTTTTTCATGACACAAGATGGTTATTTTGCTGTGGGGAGCCTGAGAATGCCTGCCTGTGCACAGAGAGAAATGGGAGGATGCGCTGCTGCGTCAGAAGTGCAGGCAGGGGCTCAGGTGCAATCTGTCCCTTTGGGTTGCCTTAAATAACATGTGTGTCTTTTCCTTTTGCAGAAATACTCAGCAGAAAAAAAAAAAAAAGAAAAAAAAAAAAAGGCACATCTGGGGAAGGGGACACTTCTGAAAAGGCACAGTCTTTATGGTTTAAGGAGAAATTTAGTTAGCCTCTCTCAAGCAGTACTCATCTCTCCTTCCTTGAGCACTGTGATGCACTCTTTGCTCCTTCTGTAGATCAAAGACAAATCCAGTACATAATTTCAAAACCCAATTAAGTCTAGTATAGAATTAAATTTAAGAGTTTGAAATGTAGACTGATTTAATCAACTGTGTATTATTCATGCTGGATTTGGATATCTTATTCTGAATAATCTGAGTTTATCTAGTTTGAATTATAATAGGTCAAAGAATATGAAAACTCATATTGAGGGAAAGTCAGAGTTCCTTGTATGCCACACTTGCTGTGGATTAACTGGAATTACATTGTGTCAAACTGCCTTAAATCTGTTCTTTATTTTCCCTCTGGTGTAAATTACATGTTATTTTATCATAGGTTATTAATCCTTCTTTGAAAGTATCCTCACATTATCTTTGTTCATTCTGATGAAATTGCTGTGGATGCTGAGTCCTGAAACAGCTGTAGTACACTCCACTAATACTACACCAGCCATTCACTCTCTTTTGCTGGCTACCAAGGTCAGGTTATCTCCTAATCACTTAGTCATCTGTGATCATAGTGCACTTGTATCACCTAATGGATGTAAAGACAAATGCAGGGACATTTATATGCCTTTGGACTAGATTTCACAAAACTGTAGCATGACACTGAGATATACCTTGTTCATGAATGTGAATAGTTCCAGAGAAAGAGTACATGTAAAGCCTTTCAATGATCATTTAACATATACCTGTGCACTAGCATGTCCAAAGCAGACATCACAGACCTAGCATCTACTGATGTAAAAAGAATCATAAGACCAGCAATTACACCTGTGGAATACCACTGCAGAATATAGAAATCCAATTTCCTTCCCTTTTACTCCAATATCAAAGGTATTATAACCATCTATCACTTGTGCATTTTATATTCCTTTGTTGCCCTTGTTCGTGCTATGGTTTGGAATTTTTTGAGGAGGTTTTATATTTGTTTTTCCCCTTTTATCTGTATAAAAAGAAAGTCTTTCACCAAAGCAGCTGACGACAAATGAAGTGTTGCATAATTACTCATAGGTTTCTAAGGCATAGTGAAAATCTTTAGGGAAATTTATTCCTCAGATTCACATTTCATTCAGTGGGAACCTTAAGAAAAAAGTGACCAGAAACTGTTAGGAAGCTTGTGGCATGAGATCTTTTCATATTCTCTGATTAATATCATTGAACCTATGAAGATAATCTCTGTGGATCTGATCTGAACACCCTTGTCTTCTTATGAGGTGAAGGTCAAGAATAGATGCACAAGTCCAGCAAAGTTGGTTTATAATTCAATGTTACTTGTTGCAAAAACCAGATTACCTTCCAGGTGTCAGGACATCATCAGGTTTTTTAGAGAAATTTTCTAAGCCAGTAGCTGCCAAAGAAGAAAGAAATCTTGGAGTAGAACCACTACATGAGTGTGGTTTCCTTTCACAAATGCCGGCTGTTTGGCAGTGTTGGAAACAGGACACTGACCTATCACTTTGTTTTTATGTCTGCCACAGCTGCCACAGCAGTTCCTGTTGTCATTGCTGCAGTCTGAATGCAATGTCCTTTTTCATGCTGAAGGGAGTGAACACTGCATACCACAACCTAGGTGTAAAAATAGGATTTCCCCATTTGATCTGCGAAAGGTAAGGGCACTGTTTAACAGTGTAACTCTGTTTAACTCTGTAAAACAATACATTCGATTCCAAAAATCATATTGTTGAGCTATCACTGGGTTCACACAAGAAGTAAAATCAAGTATTTTAACCCAATTTTACAGTAAGATGTCAACTCAGTGAGTGAAGTTTAATGAAGAGAGATTAGATCTACAACCACTTTCAGGTGTTTACCTTGTCACAGACACTTATTTTCTGGTGATATATTTTTTTAAATAGAATGTTATGAGGAGCAAAAGGAGAAAGGAATAATTACTGCTAGATAAGATTTTCACAGAGCAATGCTTCATCAGTTGGAGTTTGGTTTTCATCACATTTTTGGTACTATTTAACATGAGTTTTCAGTTAGGTTTTGCAGTACACAGCCCTGTATTTGGTACTCTTGTTCTGTAGAAGGTGCAGAGAATTTTTAAAAGCCAGAGAGAGATTCTTGATGCCAACCAGAGCCTCAGAGGCTGAGGATTGTGGTTGTTTTATAGAATCACAGAATCTTAAGATGGGTTGAGTTGGAAGTGACCTTAAAGATCCCTTTATCCCAAACCCCGTGCCAGACGCAGGGACACCTCCCTGTTGATCAGGTTGCCTAATTCCTCATCCAACCTGACCTTGAACACTTCCAGGGTTGGGACATCCACATTTTTTCTGGGCAACCTCTCCCAGCGCCTCATCACCCTTGCAGTAAAAAGTTTCTCCCATATATCTAAACTAAATTTTTATTCCTTAGTTTTGAAGCCGTTACTCCTTGCTCTATCACTACAGCTCCTGGCAAAGAGTCTCTCTCAAGGTTCCCTGTAGGCTCCATCAGATAATGACAGGTTGCCATGAGGTCTCAACATCTTTTCTTCTCCAGAATAGCCCAAACTTGCTCAGCCCATCTTTTTAGGGGATGCACTCCAGTACCCCTATCAACTTTGTGGCCCTCTTCTGGACTTACTCCAGCCATTCCATGTCTTATGTTTGGGACCCCAGAGCTGAACACAGTGCTTTGGGAGGGGTTTCACCAGAGGAGAGCAGAGGAGCAGAATTCCCTCACTTGACTCTCTGGCCACTCTTCTTTGGATGCAGCCCAGGATTCCCATGGTTTTCTGGTCTGTGAGCACTCACTGGGCTCCTGGTGAGTTTCTCATCAGCCACCACCCCCAAGTCCTTCCCCACAGGGCTGCTCTCAATCACTTCTCTGCCCAGCCTGTGGGTGTGCCTGGGATTGCCCCAGTGCAGGTGCAGCACCTTGTACTTGGCCTTGCTGGACTCCCTGAGGTTTGCATGGTCCCACCTCTCAAGCCTGTCCAGGTCCCTGTGGATGCCATCCCTTCCCTCCCCTGTGTCGACTGCCCCACACAGCTCAGAGTCAGCAGAAACTTGCTGAGGGTGCCCTCGATCCCACTGCCCATGTCACTGACAGAGGGGTGGAACAGGTGTGGAACAGTGGAACAGGACCCCTGAAGGCTTCTCTTGCACAAAATAAAGAGGCATTTTGAAGAGAAGAGCCTCCATTGAAAATGAAATCCTGATGACCTTAAACATTTCCTCTGGTAGAACTTTACTCAAGTAAATTCTAAATATCTTTTTCTTTGCTCTTTCTGTTTAGAATTGATAGTCAATTCTTTATTATTTGTGGTCTGTGCACTCTGAATTTTTTTTTTTTTTAGTGTCTTTTCTCAGAATATATTTTTAGCTGCCTATATAAAATGTTTGTGATACAGTTAACAACTTGTGGGAGTTCTCTCTTTTTCTGATTAAGACTGACAGCCACATCTATGCTTTTTCTATGAAACTTCATTGAGATACTCCTTAAAAGCATTACTTTGGTACTGTCAGAACCATTTTTCAGAAACAGAAATATAATACATTGTAGCTTACTGAGACTTTTTGAAACAAAATTTGATAAATAAATGTTAATGAGCAAAATATTTTCAAAATAATAAAATATCCTATCAAAATTTGCATAAATCTTTGCATCAGTCCTGAATATCCAAGCTTAAATCCCAGGGATTGTAATATAGAGAGAGACACACAGTGTAAATAAAAACTGTCAAGGTTTGAATATTGCCTTTTGACATGATTTAGCATGATAATTTGCAGTTTTTAACTATAAAAAAACTTATCAACAAGTCAAATGTACACCCAGATGTTTTTAATCTAGTGAGTAAATTATATCTCTATGATACAATTCAATATAGAATTCAGAATTATTTTTGTTTAGTCAGGGAACATCTATTCTGAAACGTTAACAACATTTAATTTTAGTGACTATGAACTAAAATATGACTGTTTGAGTATGTCAGGGTTGTTTTTGGGTTTTGTTTTGGCTGAGATTTTTTAAATCTTTTTTCACAGGGAGGGGAGAGTGGTCAGGGGGTGGAGGGACAGGTGCAGAATGAGCTTCAGAGAATATGAGGGCAAAATCCAGGTTTGTGACAGAAACCTACCTGTGATTGTGACTAAGGGTTTCAGTTTCTCATCTCTTATAAATATACCAGTCATCAAGATGCCCATGTGAGAAATCAGGGTGGTAAAGCTCAGTGTATTTGCTTAGACGTGTCTAAAAGCAAATCCAGATAAAAAAAGGAAATTAAAAAAAAAAAAAAAAACAACACTTTAATATTAATATATCTTAAATCTGTTGAGTACTCAGCAATAAAGTCTGTCTTGAAGAGCTATTCTATTTCTTTTACTTTTTGAGGGGGTGTGTGCGGTTAATAGTTGCAGAAGACTTATTTTATGGGGAAATACATTTCTGTCTTTGAACCCAGAAATCTTGCCAAAACATTTGGATTTACCTTATCCATTATTTCAACAAATAGAGAGCTAGGTATTTTATATGTTGCTGTTGAAGGGTCATGTTTATATTAAACTGGAGATGTATACTATTCTATAAGAGGCTTGAAAGAAATCATGCAGCGATAGGGAATGCCTTTCTAACTTCATAAGCAACAGGGGAGCACTCATCATGCCATTTGTAACAAACTCTGCAACCTTCATAGAATATCTTTAAACATCTACTTGTAAACATATATCAATGCAACATTATTTTAAGCGAGTTTACCTTGACCTCTTTTGTTGCTTCATAGTTTAATTTAAAAAAATTTTGAGGCAAAGAAGCAACAGGAATATATTTATGAAGTACAGGAGTTTAAAGGTTTTTACTACTACTGATAAAATTTCAGGAAATTGAAAATTTAGTGGAAATCATGTGAGGATTATGTCTTTTTTCCTCTAGAGATGTTTCTGAAGATCAGTAGAAGAAACAGGAAAACCTAGAATCCACCTTTTTTAAAAACAGGTCTTAACCTCAGTGACAGTTGAGTAACTGAGTTTAAATAAAAAAATATTATACAAGTAGATTATATTTCTTTAATCTACAAAAGGATTTTAAAATCCTTAATGAATTTATAGGATTTGATAATTTCAAAAGAGAGGTGTTAGAGAAACAGAATGACTGTCTCCCCTGCACCTGCCTTTAGTACTTAATACAGAGTATGTAGACAACTTTTCAATGCCACACACGTACAGACATGCTCAGTGCATCTGCTCAAAGACAATCCTAATCTTCTAGGCTGTGGGAATGCCCATGCAGCACCTCTCTTACTTAATGACATATAACTTTCTTTTTGCTGCCCATGAAATTATATATTTCTCTATTCAATATTCTGAGAAATTATATTCTTTTAGTCTCCATAAAAATATACACACTGAATAAGCTTTTTAATTTAAAACCACAGTCTTTTGTTAAACATATGAAACATTCATCAATATCATCCACAACATTTATATATCTATACTACATGCTATACTTTTGTGGACAATGTCTAATTATCATATTAAAAGAAATTATTCTGTAATTTGCTTTTTAACACAGAGACAATGTGTTTACTTTGGAAATATCTTTGGAGATATGCAGACTCTCAAGGCTTCACTGATAAGTGATAATAAGCAATTTTTGAAAAGATTGACAATAATGTAAACAAATGAAAATGTAATAACTAAGGAATAATTTAATGCTTTATTATACCTCTTTTCATTCAATTTTTGTGAGAAGAAGAGAATTGATATTAATATATCATCTGAAAAGCACTTCAATAAATCTAAGTGTTCACCCTTGAACAACAATTTTTGTTTTTTATCTAGATGATTTCTGGCAGGTAGTTCAGAAACAATCTGAGGAAAATTTTATTCTCCTCTGCAATCCTGAAATAAAGATTATTCTTCTGAAAATTTGCTAGCTGGCAGTTTACTCGCTGGGGAAGCATGAAGTAGATTTTGCTTTTGTCATGTGACTGGGATGGAATTTCTAATTCTTGGCAAGAGATGGGTAAAAATTGTGTGTAAAGCACTTTATAATTCTCCCAAACTTTTCCTCTTTGATATTTTTATTCCCATACACCTGTATCTAACCGATGTCTCATATTTTGCACAGAGTTATTATTTCTCTGGTGCGTGAACAATATTTTTGTTATAAAATTGTATAACTGGCTCTAAGTGCACCACTTGGGTAGCTGTGCATTACTGAGGTAGAAAATTCAGATCCACTCAGCCTTAAAATGGAACGTTTATTTAACCAGCTTGGTTGCAGCATGAGAAGTTATGTAACCACTGACACACAAACAAATTGTATGACTGATATTCATTTTGGTACATACTTGGCTTCCCAACCAGAATGACCTGTTACCTATTTACATCTGCAGACAACCTGAAACAAGATTCCTGAGCATCTTGATCTCAAAAAAACCCCAACTCAGTTATAGCTCTGTCTTCACAATGTCACAGTGTGACCCTCTAAGTCTTTTTATCACTAAGCCCTTATAAAGTATAAATTTACAATATGCAGATAAAAGTTAAAACTTTAATCTTATTTATACCTGGTTAAAATTTGCAAATAGGAACAATATTAACTTCTTCAACAAAGGAAGAATATTAATCAAAGCTGTTTGCCATTGATTGGTAGAACTACACTGAGTTTCATTTCCATCTAAGAATAGCAGAGGCAAAATACAGTTCCCTTCTGGGTTTCCAACAAAGAACAAGCTTTTTTAATTAAAATAGCCTAGCAGCCACCAAAAAGCTGCTCAGAAAGGTCTTATAGCTGTTCACAACATTACCCGGTTTATAACTTCTGCCATTTGTCATCTTTCGTTTCAAACCTTGCTTTGTAGCATTGTGACAGCATTTATCACGATTTCGTATTATTATTTATGGTAGTTTTCTGGCATATTTAATTTTCTAACTCAGAATTTAAGTAGAAAATGGCTACACTGAGTCTGCCAACAGTTACATCTAACAATGTATATAGCTCTTGATGGTTTCTATTTCATACTGCATTAGATACACCAGTTCAAGTAATAATACTGAGAAATTTACTTCCTATTTTGTGCTATGTTTCATCAGAACTGATGAACAACTTAGTGCTTTCCTTGATAACCCTGGGGGCTCAGAGGGTCTCAGTCTGTGCTGCAACCTTCTCCATCACTTGGATCTGTACAAAATACAGGGTTGTCTATCACATTCTAAGTTGCACTGGAAGTGGAAATCATTCCTACTCATTTTTTGCAATAGTTCAGTAGATAAAGCATTGACTGGGGGGACCTGTATTCAGTTTTTTCCTCTGTCTCAGGAAATTCAAGCTTATATGTTCAATCTCCAGAAAAAATCACCACTATAACTGCAGGTTACAATGATAAAGAATAAAGGAATTCTCTGCCTTTTCCACTGAAGATGTTCTCTAATTTTAGACAAAGAAAAAAACAAATACATGAGCAAAACATTTATCTGAGCTGTGAAAACCTGTATGTCAACACAATTCCCCTGTAATAGCCACAGAAAACTTGGCCTAAGCTTATACTCCAGCAGACACTTACGTATTTTCCATCAAAGAACCACCGAATGAAATATAAAAGTTGTCTTTAGAATTGATTTTAGCTTCCTTTTTTCTAAGGAGAATGAAATAACCTCTACACCAGGAGAAATGAAGCATCCCCTTTTAAAACATTCTGGCTTGCTTTCAGTTCTCTTACCCAGATTTTATTGCTATTGCTCCATGCTTTGTTATTTTGCCATTAATCTTTAAGCTGTAGTTAACACTGCAATTATCTTTCTTTTCAATTTGCATGAAAAAGATTGAGAGAAGCCTCAGAACTAGAGGCAGAAAACACGCTGTGAGGCGAGGGAACCACACATTTGAATAAATATCCCAGACAAGTCAATGCTAAGTATTTTTTTGAGCAGCAGGAGGTAGTACGGGAGTTGCCATTGTGCTTGTCATAATAATATTTAAATATATAAACCTTCACTTTGTTTCATCAATAATAATACAGTACCTATCCTCCAGTGGTAGTACATGTTTACAATTAGAGAAACAGATTCACACTCTCTGACCCAATTCATTGTTCTACCCACTGGTTCCCAAGCCTAAATAAACAGACTAATGTTCTCTTCCAAGCTAATATTAATAAAAACTCAGTTCAGGCAAGGAAAAAAGAAGTCTTCCCCACAGTCACTGATGTTTGCTTATGCTGGGTAATGCTAAGGTCTGAGTTTTGATTTCCATGACCACTTGCTCTTGCTGCTGCTGAGTTGCTCTGAGCTAACCAGATGAATCCAGCTGCTCTGAGCTCCAAATTCTCCAACGTTGTTTTGAGCTTCTCAGTATCTGGCTCTGGTCTCTGTCACTAAAAATTCAACATAAGTATGTAATATACACACATATGGATACATGTATATTACACTTTATATTTTTCTATAAATATATGTTCTATCTCTGTTTTTTCCAAATAAAATATGTTCTATCTCTGTTTTTTCCTTCATTTAACCACTGCAAGATGCCACTCATCCCCCTGAAATTTTACATTAGCACTTAGATAGAGGCTTATAACTGGGAAAATGGACTAACTATAGGAACATTTTTTTTAGTTTATCCAATTTTTATGCCATAATGTAGTTTTAAGAGATCTGGAGTAACAAGATATGAGCATCTTATAGCTATGCTTTTATTAATTTTTAAAAGTCTATTGGATTGTTGTGTTATATTATGTTTAGATCTATCCACAGCTGTACTATTGACTTTGACAGTAATGTGATCTGGACATTTCCATGACTAGCCTCAAAGTGCAGACTACCATTATGGTCTGGATGTGCTTGCATAAGCACTTTTTTTAATGAAGAGGTATGATTATGTTTGGTCCTTTTTTATTTCTAGGAACCTTGTATTTAGCCTTAAAATTACATACCAAAGCCCCCTCCTTTCAGGCAATGAGCAGGATATTTTTATTTCTTTTATAAAAATTAATTCTTTTTTTAAATCATTATTAGTTCAATAATGAGAAAAAAATCCACAAAAATGATTAAATGCTGCATTTATGTTTGATGTCTTCCATACAGTTTTCAGAATTCCTGATTTTAATGGAGCTTATTACATTAAACCCTGAACACTGAAAAGAGTGTTCTTTTAAATCATGAAAATGTGAAGTCATCAAAAGCTAAGCTTTTCGTTCTACAAATTCAGATATAGTTTAAGACAATTAGTATAACTAACAAGACCACATAGTAACCTGGGGGAAAATGACACCTTCTAATAAAATGGGTAACTCTCCCTTGTAACTTTGGATTCAAAATGGATATTTAAATCTAAACCTTGGTCTCATGTGTCTAAGCACAAAGGCCTGAGTCATTCCACTGCTCTCTTTTCAGTCTTGTCTTCTCCAAGCTGCTGTGGTGAATACCACTCGCCTCCTGAGGCATCTAGAAGCCTTTGCTATCCTCATGTGCTTCATTTGAAGCTAGAGGTTCAGTAGCTTCATTGACTGCCTGAGTCATAATACAAACTAGGTCGTCTGTACCCAAGCTGAATGTCCTAATCATTGGACCAATGAATCACCTCCTCTAATTTTATGGCCCAATGTTCTCTGTTCAATTATTTAAAGAATCTGTGACCTTTTCCGCCACTGGTAAATGCAGCTGGTGATCAGAGCATCTAGTTTTAATGAGCGAAACTTGGATTGAAGACCTTTTGCTCCTGGTCTGTTCTTATTTAAGTGCTCTTGGATGTTGCAGGATAACTTCTCTTTAGTTTTGTTCCCATAGATATTTTTTGTCTTCTTTACCTTCTAGTCTCAAGTTTGTGAGCATATAAAATCTAAATAATTTTAAGGAATATTTTCTGAGGTGGGAAAACAACTTCCCCCACTTCTAACCACCGAGGTGTTGAGGATTAACATCTCGGCTTCCTGTTATGGGTGTTCATTAAAGTATTTGTATTATATTTTCTGCTAGGCATTGTATTTTTAAATGGGTAAAATGGAAGAACTGCTTAGGTGCTCAAGAAATATTTTGCCGTAAAGTATTGATTGAGTTCCTACTCCATATGATTCCTAAATTACATGGGTATGTTAAAAATAATTAATTTTTAAATTAATGTTTTAAAATCACTTTCCTTGTCTGGAAGTATTTGACATGTAGTACATTGCAAAGAATTACTATGCTAATGTTGCTATCCTCAAGGATATAAAACTCAGTAAAGCTCTCAAAATCATGAGATGCTCAAAAACATTATCTTTTTGTTAGTTTAGTTCATTCTGTAAACATTCTAAATTAGTAAAATGCACTCAGGTTACATTTTCAAGCTTTTCTATAACCTCCTTACAAGCGTAGGAATTCATGCTTATTAAAAGCAATAAACACTAACAGACTAATGTATTAGTGTAAGCCCAGAAAAGAGGACAGAAATCTCACTAAAATTTGCTAGGCTTACACTAAAACAATTTCTTCATATTAACCCTCTGTTACCAAGGCTCAGTATATTTCTGCTGTAAAGTAATTTTGTTGAGGACTTGAAGCTGTTTTGGTTTGGATCATGAATTTACATATAGTGCCCTCCATTCATAGTGTTTTGCAAGTAATGATCTTGCAGTACTGTGGTATGTTCAGGTGTAAGCCCACTTATTCCACGAATATATCTACCCTACACATTTTTGTGGGATATTTTTCGCATTTGCTTTAATTCCTGAAACACTCAGAGGCTAGACAGGTTCTCAGCACAGAACACTACTGTTCTCTACCTGAACTTTTTTTATCATGTCCATTAAACTATCTGAAAAGCTGCTGGGTTGGGCATGAATAGGCATGTGTTTTGCCACAAGCAATGGGCCACTTACATTTTAGTGTGAGAATATGATTCAGAAAATGTTGTAATATCTACTTGTATCAAGCATTGCAGTTAGAGCTTTCACATATAACATGACCTCACACAAGCTTTTTTTTTTTATTATTATTATCAAAGTAATTTTTTTTTTTCTCACTTGTCATTTCTTTACTTTGGGATATCATTTTTTAGAGAGTTTGGTGCTCAACTGCAATAAAATCAAAGCAGAATTTTTTCATCCTAGTGATAAGCTAATACCCTGGTACATGGCAAAGGAGTTTATTACTGTCAGTCTTTGAGTGCAGGACATTCAGGAAGAATTAGGTTCAGAAACATATATTAAGATAACATTAGGCCTGGAAGACAGCAGGAAGTAAGGCAAAGGAAGGTGCCAATTTAGTTTCTACCAGCATCATTTAACTAATTGAACTGTACTTTTTGTAGACCATTTCTACACATAGAAGATATTCCATTATTAATCTCAAGTATTTCAAAACCCTGTTTTCTTCTGCACTCCAATATTAGGGCTTTCTAAAACATGTTTCCAAAAACAATGTAAGTCCATTCCAAGACATGTGCAGCTAGGAGAGCTACTCAGTATTTTTGAGTGTCAGACCACTGAGAGGCCTTACTTTTGATCTCCAAGCCTGCAAACCCTGATCCAAATTTTCTTAATTTCACTGAACCCATTAGGAGCACTGTGGGGTTTTTCATGCCTTCATCAACATTTACAAATAAGCAATACACATTTTATTTTATTTATACTCAGTTTCTTTCTTGGTTGACACTTCAAAAATGTTCTGGTTGGGACACAAGCCCAAAGAACATTCTGATTTTATTTTTTTACTTTTTTTTTCCTTCCCCTAATTGCATACTATCTTGAGAATTTGCCAGATAGCTTCCTGCCAGCTCTTTTATACTGGACAAATCATTCCCTTGTTCTGTCAGAATGACAAAAAATCAGTTGTAGGATTTAGGGTCTGCTAAGTAATTAACATTATCTCAGCATTAACTCTGTGAAAAATATAATGTTCTTAATCTGACTGATCTGGAAGGTCAAGTTGTGCCCACCTGCTGCCTGCTTACAAGGACTCAGATCCAGAACATGATTTTTCAAAAAGAAATAAATCTAACAAGAATGGTTTGAACTGCTTCTCTCTAATCTTATCTCTCTAGTCATCTACGAACATATCTCAAGTACCCATAGATTTAATGTCATGGTGCCCTAAATTGACAAGACACACAGTAATTTGAGTCTTGATATTCATTCTTTCAAGCCAGATTAATTCCTCCATCTCTGGCTTCATTTCTTTTAGGAAAATAAGATAATGTGTATAATAGAATAATAAACAGAATGAAATTTTACTATGAGAAAACTATTCTTTCAAACAGAACGAATTGACATTTTTCTATTTCTACATTTCCTATTATCTCCTTTCATCTGGGAAGGAATTTATGAAAAAGAATCTACCTAGTTATATTATTTCCTTCTAAGAGATCAAAAATCATACAAGAGATTAAAAAAAAAAAAAAAAAAAAAAAAAAAAAAAAAAAAAAAAAAAAAAAATAAAAAAAAAAAAAAAAAAAAAAAAAAAAAAAAAAAAAAAAAAAAAAAAGCAGTTCACACCACATTTTGCAGTATAAATATTTCCTTAAGCAAGGAGAAATCTTCTGTAAAAGATGTTTTCAAATACAACTTGCACTTAGAATGAGTTATCTTCATGAGGGTGAAGCCAAATAAATATTTGTTTCGCAGTTGGGTTTTGGGGAATTAAATGAGATTATATATGTATTTTATCTAACAAAAGAGTATCTGAGTGAACAAAGAAGGGGAGGTTTTCTGTGCATTGGTGTCAGAAACAAAACTGATTTTTGAAAGTGTAAATCTCTGCAATTTTATGCAAAATAGTTGATCACATCTGCTTGCCTTGAGAAAAACAGTTTGCCTTAAAAACAGCAGTTATTACCTCTGTTGTAGACACTTGGATAAGCAAAACACATCCATTTTTGATAACACAAGACTGAACCACCCTGTAGTACAGATATAAATGTCATATGTTCCACTGCTGGGAGAACATAGCCTTGTGCTTCTGTCCAGTTGAAATTAGTTGTACTAAATAAAGTCAGGTCATCCTGCAGAAGACACAGTATTAAGCATCCCAGGGTGTTAGAAAGCAATGAAATATACAATTACCCTCAATAGCAGTTCTACAAGCTGCGTGATTCCTATGTATTTACTGATTATCTATATTTGTATTATTCTTTTTTCGGTAGTGGATATAAATTACATACCATTATGGTCCAACTGCAAATAATGAAATGACAATGCCATCCATGCCACAGCACTGTCTGGCATTCATGTATCTCTTTAGAGGTGTTAAGAGAAAAGACAGGGTATTGCAGCTGAGTGCACTTTATGATGGAATGCTCTAATAGAGATTTAATATATTTATCTGCCTTCTGAAGCCAGCAGCTATAGTAACTGCAAATGGCTGGCTGGCCACAGTTATTATCTGAGCAATCTAAGTAGTTATGTTTTGAGCTACAGGGTGTTGAAGATAATAGTTCACTCTAGACTAATGCCTACATAATGGCAGATTGCCTTCTCCTTTTTACTTGCTGGTCAAGCCCAGCTGATGATGATTGACTTAATGAGAGTTATAACCTGGCCCATAACCTAAGGAATAAGAGGACTATTTACACAGAAGAGCAATATTATGCTCCTTGGAGGATTTGATGGATTTTGCTAGTTTTGGGCCTCTTTAACTACTTGGACTTCTGTGGTACCTGTAGCAAATTGTCAGTTGGTAATGGTGTCTTCAAGGGTTTACTGAAATCACTTAAATCTTTCACCTAACAACAAATGAGTTCTTGCCCAAGATGTACAACTGGACATTCATCTCGTTATTATTGTTCCTCTCTCCTTTTTCCATCTCTCTTTTTTTTTTATTCCCATTATTGTGTTTCATTTACATCCAGAGCCTAAAAATGTGTCCTCTCTGGATGATGACCAGTTTCCATTATTGTAGACAGTGTTCGTTTGTGCTGTGCAAGTTACTTTTAAAAAGTACTCCCCACCCTTAGACTTAGTTGCCAGTACACATTTCAATGCCTCAAACACATTTTTGGAAACATGTTTCCTTGTTAGGTTAAAAGAAAGTGGCTATTACTCCTTTAAAGGATCCCTCCCCCTTCTTTGTCTGGCAGAAGAGGTCAGGGAGAAGAGGCATCACCTGAACTCAGAGGGCTCAGGTTAGGCTTTCTGGGAGATTTTATGTAAGCATGACTAAAATGTTTAGCAATACTACTTAGATTTGTGTGGAGCAAAAAAGTCAATACTCTGTCTACACCATGGAAAGATCAAAGACTTTATAAAGATGTGGACAAAAGGAGGATAATGTTTGGGTCAAAAATATTTAAAATAAAGGAAAGTAAAGTATCACAGTTTTTTTCCCCCCTTAAACTTAATTTCTAAATCTCTTTGCTGGAACAGACTGACTAGATACACATAAAATTGAGTCCACAACTGAAGTGTAGCTGCCATACCACACTGAGTAAATACAATCCTATCTAGATGAAATTCTAAAATCTTAAAGCAATAACATTTAACCTGAATGAAAGAACTCCCATCACATTACAAAGAGACTTTGAATGCAGAAGCTGTGTTAGCCTTCAAAGCACCCTTATTTCTGCTACAATGGTAGCATTCACTCAGCTGTACATGGTTCAAACAAGCCAGAATATATTTTGAAAAAGCTCTATTGACTTTGAAAAATTTATAACAAAATTAATTTAATCACAAGACCTTTTTTTCAGGAAAAAAATATGAATTTTTAATTATTACCATTGTTTACTTTTTTGTTCTAACATGACTCTTTTTCAACTTGCATCCTGTTTGAGCTTGAGTAAAATATTTTACTTACCCTTGGGGCTGAGTACTTTTTACCTATGTAGCAAAGAACATTCCTAGTTTTCCACCTTTTTGAAAAAGATTACTACGATTTCTGTGCTTTAAATTTATCTTTCTTATATTCACTGATGATGTCAAACAAATTTTGTCCAGAGTACTGCAGCTTTCTCTCTCCATGCTTTCTTTGGAAACTATGTTCAGGATAGGAATCTCTTTGGACCAGTCACACTGGAGGTCTTGTGATATTTAAGGTGGTTATTCTGCCCCTTTGTTCATTTACGTCCTCATGAGTGTTCCAGAGATATAGGAAGAAAAACAATTTATGAATATGTTTGGAACAGCCAACAACTCTATCAACACACCTGAAAGCTGTGAATAAAGATGACTACTAGTAATAATTAATAATAACAGTGATATAAACCGTGATGTGAATGGTACTTATCTGGGTTCTTTTCTTAAATATTACCACCACCTGAATGACTGCCTTTACCTGTGTGAGGGCTTTAACAGGGCTATGCATTCACTTAGCACCTGAATACTACTTAAATCCTCTTCCACAAGCCAGTTTTCTCTGCATAAGGGAGGGCTAAAGCTGTGTTATCACTCCTCAGTGCAAAGGAATCATTTGATCATCAGCAGATCCATCTGTTCAGAAGATGCTTTTCCATCCCACTCGCTCCCCAGAGGGAGAAGGGGGAAAAGATAACCTACATGGTACTACTTATTGCTCTCAGTCCAGAAAGAGACAGAAGTTATGGCAACGAAGCCTTGAGAGCTCCTATCATGGATTAAAAACTACATTGTCAGAAGGCAAAAAAAAAATGTTTCTTTGACTTGCCAGTTGATGATAAAAATACCGAAAGGTTTCTGCTTTAGTGCTTTCAAATTCAATAATCATTCATCAGTTTGTTTTCCTTCTGTGCTAGGGAGGACAGGTAGTCAGAGCAGAGAATACAGATTGTTTCAGTCTGCTCCTGTTCAGCTGATAATCGTATACACAGCTGTATGTAGCCAGTGCCTGCCAGCAGAGGCCTGACCCAAACAATTAACCTTATATTAACGCCCCTTAATGGTGATCATCTGTTGCCATATGCCTGAAGCCTGAGCTCTAACATCTACTGATCCTTGATCACAAGGTACTGAGCCTCCGTTGATTTTTAAAACGTTTATTGGTAATCTGTTCCTTCTAAGGAAGAATAAATACCTTTGAGAAAGACTAATTGTTTCAGGAAAATCTCTGGGTCCTTCTTACATGGAGACAAATTATTAAACTCTTTATTCTAAATAACTGCTTAGGTTTTGTATTTCTTCCCATCTAGAACTGTAACCTACACTAAAACCAAGGAGAAGCTAGAAAAATTACTTCTCTAGTTTATTTGCCTTCTGGACTGAACCTGTTCAATGCCTCTGTATTGAGCACTATTGCTTTTCTAGGAGTAGTTGTTGAATCCTAAAGCAATTTGAAATAGACAATGTTTGAAGTAATTTTTCTTGTATTCAGGTTGTGATACTTAAATGTATGTGTGCTAAGGCCAGTATTTGCTGCACCACTGCTGGTGTTAATCCTTGTTTATACCATGAGTAAGCTGCCTGCCAGGTCTTATATTTTTATTTCAAATGTGTTGCTTTCCTGGATTTATTTTTTTTTTATCATTGTCATACTAAGAAAGCTTTTCCTTTTTTTTTCCTCCAGTAGCAGCTCAAAATAAGAATATGAACTAGAACAGCCACAGTGGAAATCTAAAAAAATATTAGCCTTTCCATATCATTCATACTATCAAGAATAAAGTATTTTTGAAGGAAACAGTGCATTAATAAGAAGTAAAAGACTGGTGGATATTTTAAAGGGTGTTATTTTCTTCATGATCAAAACCAAAAGAGCCTTTTTTTTTTTTTTCCATCCCCAGTATCATATTTTATGTATGATGCTTCCATGTACTTCTTTTTCCTCAATCTATACATATGCAGTAGATTATTGATTGTTTGGGCAAGAGATACCTAATGCTTTCTACTTTGCCCATTATCGTAAAATCTAGAGGGACTGAGAGTCTAAAATACATTTGGATATGTACTTGGATAAGTGCAGAGAAGTTTTATTAATGGACCCCACTTTAAGGTTAGCTGATCAATAGAAGTTAGTATGACTTACTTGCTGTAATGAAAACTGGGCCCTACAAAAATTGCTGCATGCTAGATTTTGAAAGTAATAGATAACATACTTGTTTACATACCCTTTCAGTTTTCAGAGTTCTCCCCCCCGAAGTAGCAAAGGATATATGATACAGACTACAAATAACAGAGTTTGACAAATTATGCAGTAGAAAGAAAATACACATTTTTCAGTAGTGTATATAAAAGTTTTACAGTATATATTACAATATTTTAAAATCCATTCTTGCAGAAATGAATGGACTATATAAAGTTATTTTGTTCCTTAGTCCAGCTGACTTATTTCTGCATTCAGTGTTTATCACCATGAATCACTAAAGGAACAGGAAGAATGATGAAGACAAGACTTTCAGGACTGAATCCTTATACCACTAAATTTTCTCTTTTGCACATGTTTTATATTTTCTGTTGAGTTCTGATCTCTTGAGGTTTTATGATCTCACTGTTCTCCTCAGCTTCTTTGAGAAAGTGGCATTCAGCACCTTGCAGTTCCCACAAAATATTATCAGGATAACCACTAAATTCAGTGGCAACATTCCAATTCCCTATGAGAAAGATAACATCTCCTTTGATAAAAGCCTTTGCTGCAGAAATAATGTACTTATGATACTTATGCACACTGAATCAACATAGCATGGGAACAGTAATTTATTTTTAAACTCCACCTCAGAAAACATTGTAGAGAAGCAGGATTATTTCAATACAAAACATGGAAATTATGATGAAATTTTACAGAACAACTGAACTTAGACTTTCAGGAGGTCTGAGTCAGTATTATTTTGCATGGAACAAATTTCTATTCCTATGAATTTACTGATTTCTAATTAAAATTCCAAACAACCAAAACTGGAACTACTAAGGAGTCAGATGATCTGAAGAAAAAAAGAATATTTTTCTTAGTATTTCCCAAAGTCGTCTGAAATTCTCAGTCCTTGAAATACCAACAGGGACTCCTTGGTGACTTATCAGATGGAATAAACTTTTATTTCTCAAAAAAAATCTTAACTCTGTTTTTAAATTTTAAAAAATATGGTGGTAAAAAGGAACATCTTGAGCTTTCAGTTTTCAATTAGAATTGCTTTTTGTGTCTGACGGAATATCACAGCTGTCTATACAAATGGGAGGATTACTTCACAAGAAGGAAAATTCTATTAAATTTCTCTAGGTCATTTTTGTCAGGGTCTCCATGATGATGACAGAGGCGTGGTAACTAGACAGCTAAGAAAGGAAAGGGAAAAATCTTACTTTCATATTTAGGTGAGT
This sequence comes from Tachycineta bicolor, assembly GCA_025960845.1. Classification (NCBI taxonomy): domain Eukaryota; kingdom Metazoa; phylum Chordata; class Aves; order Passeriformes; family Hirundinidae; genus Tachycineta; species Tachycineta bicolor. Next base: position 2,055,281 of record JANEHK010000031.1, on the reverse strand, counting down.
AAGTGTCATGAAAATCTGGAAGTGAGCATGTCTGATAAGACACTGAAATTCAATACTTCTCTTTTTGACAAAGAACAACAGAAGTGAGAATTTCTAGTAATTTTGGAGTGACCCAGAACAGTACATCTGAAATTATTGCAAAAACTTTTGTAAAAAAAATTTGTACATTGCATTTGTTTACATTTTAACAGTAATAGTATACAATATATAATTAAGGAATTAACAAAGCTCCATATTTAAAAAGCAAATTACATTGAAAGGTGGACTTTAAAGGAAAAAAGATAGGTCTTTAGTTAATTGTTTATTCTAATTAATTGTGTGAAGAGGAGAAAAAAGAGTTTTTTATTCTTTGTATGATTCTACCCCAAAATTCACAGAATTCATTAAAATTTTTCATATCTTACACCCTTCTCAACTCATAAATTATCTAAAATCCATAACTGTCCAGTCACATAGGCTATAGTTATCTTAAAATATTTTTTGCTGACAAGTGTCTCAGTAGATTGTCAAAGAATTATAATTAAATCTAGTTCTCCCACATAAATATTGAGAAATTTAAATACATAAAATACTGAGACAGATGAGTTCCACAGGGGAAAAATTAACAAAAATAGCAGGAGAACGACAGGGCTAATGTCTCTTTTTGCCTCACCATTTTCCTACTATTGAAGAAGCCAGAGGGAGAAATTCTTTGCCCCTTTCTTCAGGCCTCTTATGGCCTGAATCTGTACAAATGTACAAAATGTACAAAATCCTTTGACCCTTTGGGGAAAGCATGTTGTCCCACTGCTAGAAAATAAACCTCACTGTCACAGAGATGATCCCACAATATGAATCTTCTGCAGGGGGCTAAACCTTGATCAAGACCTCCTATTCAGAGTGAAATTCACCTCTGAGGTTTCAAGCTGTCTTCCAGTTACATATTTTATTGATTTCTTTTATAAAAGATAGAATGCACTCTAAAAAATATGTAGTACTTCATCAGAGCAAGTAAACTCTAGAATATGTTGAAAGAAAGCCTTTAAGCTTCACCAGAAGTACTACCAACCAAAAGGGATAGAATGAGAAATCGAAGAGGAGGACAGTTTTGATGCCTGATAATTTTTTGTGTGTGCAGCCATTTTTCTTTTTGATGCTTGTTTCATTGCTGGGAAGCATCTTTTACTCACTTATTTCCCCTGATTTAATGCTGACTTGAGCAAAACCAAGCCTTTCTTTGTCTTCCTTACTCACTGAGGGCTGCTTTATCATGTATTACAAGGCCGTAGTCTGGACTTGGCTCTGTGTTTCAGGCAGACAGGCTTCCTACACACAGTCCAGTCACTGGTTCTGCACACCAGGTTTGGACATCTGCAAGCTGCCTGCTGCATGATCTGAAGGCGTTGTGTGAATTGCAGTACCTGCTAAGATGGGTGCCTCACAGAATGAGTGACCACCTCCTCCTTCCTCCGTCTATTTGCCCTGCAAGCCAAACTTACTTTTTTATAAGTTGTTTTGCATTGATGCCTGCATTACAAAGTGAGGTGTATTCATCACCTGTGAGGGTGCTTCTGAAGCTAATGAAGCAGCTGACACTCTCATCCCAGGGACTGGCATCTTAAGTACATTCATGCATAAATATTGTGTTTCAAAAATCCATTTTAGTATCTCTGCTCTATCCAAGTGTACCTTTTCATTTGACTTTGGCTTTCCATGCACACAAAGAGTGCAGCTGAACAGTTATGACACTTGTTCTAGAGATACTGCCTGTTAATCCAGATGCAGCAGTCCTCTCTTTTCCAGAGTTTGGTACATAAGCACCAGCCAAATCACTCTCTTGTACACTGCAGTGACAAAAATGCTCATACCAGATGTATACTGGTCTGATGTATCAGCTCAGACTGAACACAGCGTTTCATCCTTTGGACCACCTACACAAACTGTACTGACTGTGAGTGAACTAATGTAACCCCTGTCTTGCCCCTCTTTTAATCCATAGTCTGAAAAAATAAACACAGGAACATAAATGCAAAAATGTGTTTAGACACCATCAAACTTACAGATCTGAAAACTTAAAAAATTAAGAACTTAAACAGCAAAAATTTCAACAGCAGTAAAAATTTGGCCACAAGAATCATGCTAGCTTTTCTATTTGTGCATGCATGTACACAAAAAAATTCTTTATTGACCTATGAAAAACATAGGTGACATATTAATAATACTTTTTATGTGTGTGTGTGTGTGTATCTGTACATGTGCAATACCACAGGTAGAAACACGGGAAAATTAATAGAATTTTTCTTTTGTCTTATGTGCAATGAATTACTGAAGCACTAATTATTGCTAATTTGATCAGTGGGTTGGGCATGGTACAGTGGCCAAATTCTTGTTCCAAGAAACACACAACAAACACAGGCCAAATCTTTTGTTCATTCTGTTTCTCTCACTTGCCATGACTATTTCTTGGGCTTGATCACATGCTTGGAATTTTTTTTTTTTTCTTTTCCTCAACAGAGACCCAGCATGTATATGGCATATTTTAGGAGCAAAGTTCTGGAGAAAAAACACTGGAGTCAATTTTGCTGAGTATTGTAAAATTTTTACTGGCTGAATATATACTGTTTTGAAGGAAGAAAATAGTAACAATTTCTTACGTTTCCATTAAGTTGCATTAATGGAGTATTTGCAATGGATAGTACTTTTCTTAGGCTTGTTTCTATTAGCAGCTCTCTCTTTCACAGAGGGCATGAAATTCTTCTTCTTTCAAAGTCATCGTCCCAACCACAAGCAACATCCTTCATTCCAGGACTGAACCCATGAGGGTTAGCAAAGCCATTTCCATGACACAAAATCTCCATACCAAAGCAGACTTTCCTGTAAATGCCCTCTTCAAATAATGGCCATTCTTCATCATAACTACACTGAAATTTAAGTTCACTGAAGTCAGAATTAACCCTTCAGTTGCCTTTCTACACAAACAAATTCTTGTAAATCGATGTATTTCATGTAGAATGAAAACCTATATTTCCCCCCCCTGGACATTTAATTTTTACTCGAAACTTATTTTTCAAATTATAAGCAATTAGATGTTATTTTTCCTCTGAATACAGAGATAATATCTAGATATTCCTCAAATCCCCACATATTGTGCTTCGTTGGTAATTAAATTAGCAAGTATAGAAAGTTAAAACAAGCTGTGGCTCAGAGAGAAAATAAAAACTCAAAGCTATTTAATTTAGACTGCTTTAAGTTTCTAGAGGCACCTCGTGTGAGCCTTTATTTAAAATTTGTGTCTTTCCATTGAGTTCAGTAAGCTTCAGTTCAAGTCCATATGGAAAAAATGTCCCTCTAAATAGAACTATTCCACTTCTGTCATGACATTGTAGTAGTTATGGTAATTTTTTCAGACATTGTTTAGTAAATCTCGCTATAATATTTCTGTCTAAGTTAGTTCCCATTTTAGTCTAATATTTAGAGAATCTTCTCTTTTTCTATTTGCTATGTATCTCATAAACATATATTATGCTAGGATACAGGCTTAAAGGGTCAGCAGTGTTTTAAAAACAGTTGTCAGTCTCAAGTAAAACACCTGGTCTGAAGTCCTGCTTCCCTCCCTTTCTCCCTTCCCCCTCCTTTTTTTGCAAAAAATATTTTCAACATCAGTACCATATGCAGACCTTTTTTTTTTTTTTTTTTTTTTTTTTTTTTTTTTTTTTCTGCCTTTAAAATGCTGTTATTCAAGAATATAGTAATTTAAAACTGGGATTTAGAAATAAAAACTGAATTATGTTTCCAAGTCACAATTCCATTTTTAACTAGGAGAAATATCTAGGAGAAATAAACACACAGAAAATAAAGCTGAGGAAGCTTTAAGGACTGTATAAGTATTTACACTATGTTAATAAAACTTCAAGGATGGTTTAGAAAGAAAAAAAACCCCACAATAACTAGAGCTTTATAACTCCAGAACTGTAACTGGAGCTGCAGTAAACAGTTCAGGAGAGCTCTGCAGCTCTAGTAAATTTTAAAAGGCACAAGAAAAAAACCACTTTCTCATGAACACTTATATTAAAACCCCATACTGCTTACCTACCAAACTTTCAGAAAGATTTGTGTACCAATTTGGATCTCAGAAGAAACAGAGCTTCTATAACAATATAATTATCTTCTGAAGACCCAATGAGAGAGCCCATTCAAACATTTGTTGTGTAAACTGAATAAAGCAAGCATACAAGAAGCTCAAACTGCTGAGAGAAAAAGTTTTTATTTTCTTCCCTATTGGATGAGAAAAAACAAACAACAACAAAACAAACAAACAAACCAGGAAAGAAATAAGGAAGAGACTGTAAGATCCTAAAATACTGTAAAATTTCAGGTACTAGGCCATCTGTTCATATCCTCTACTTGTTGAATAAGCAAAGGCAATTCTAAAATGAAGCACCTGAAAACAGCCTTCCCATCAAGAATACAAGTCAATTAGGTCACAAAACATAAAGTGATTGTAACAATAACAGTTCCTGAGTTATACAATAAATGCTCAGAAGATATTTGAGTTACCTCAGATGAAGTTTAATCTGACAGAAAACACTTTATTGACAACAGACTATCCATCCTTTTACCCCCAGAGCAAATCATGTTCTGAGCCAAGTTGGAAAGCAATAATCTCAGACATAATGTCAGAATATATATGTAGTTTGATGGCATGACAGGTAAAATTCTTCATTACCATAAATGTTCATTAAGAGAGGAAATATAAGGGACTTTCTTCTATAAGATTTTATTGTAATGTTATTCAGAAAGTGAACTGTCCAAGAACAGTCAAGGAAGTCATTACATGGCATAAATTCTGTTTTACCAAACTATTGTAGTAGTGTTACAAAGGCAGTCAACAGAGTTTTCTGGTAGGGGTGCACTCTGAAACCTATCATTTTAGTTATGCTAAGTCCCTGAAGATAAAGAAAATGAAAGAAAGTTAATATATACACTGTTCAGTTCAAGAACAAAGCAGGAAGGAAAAAGGATCTGTATAAGAGAATGTAAATCACATATTAGCTAACAATTCCCTATGAAAACAAAGAACAGATGGAAAAAATAATTATATTGGAAAAAAAGCACTTTTTGCCACTGATGAAATGGTTAAATATATATATTTTTACTGGTGGGAACAAAAGGAAAAGGGAAAAGAGAAAGCTGTTGTAAAGTCTATGCGAATTACACACACACAGACACACACATACACAAAAGCAATGGATGTTTACTGCACTTGTAGCAAAGAGTTATGCCAGGTTTTAGATACTTCTTGACAAAATTACATTCTTGTAGGTTTTGCAATCACTCACTGCTTTAGAAATAACAAAATTAGCACAAAAGAAGTTAAAGGAGATAAAGAAAGATAAAGGAGATACAAGGTAGGTATCTCTTGAAGGTAAAGTTCTGCCAGAGTGTTCCATGTCAAGAAAAACAAATATGTAATTAACAATTTTATTGCTCTGGTGACAGAAGCTGTATGCCTTCTATAAGTAGCTATGACCATAGTGTTCTTATACTAAAAATATGTCCACACAGATGAAGCTTTTCAAAACTTTTTAAATGGCACATGCTCAGAAAGGTCATACCAGCTGTCATAATTACTTATTATCCATTATATTGGCAAAATTGTACTTACTTGTGTTGAAATAAAAACCCCTTTGTTATATAGAAAAAATTTACTTCTATTTGATAGATTGTGTCCTGATAAGTCAATGTTACTATCATTCAACCAGTGATTAATCGTGATTAATCAGAAAGATGTGTTGCATTAAAACTAATAAGGCTGTAAATTATAGCTTTAAAAATACTCATGCAATGAAATTTTAAATGCCCTTGAAAAGGTTACAGTCACTATTCACAACTATAATTTCATTTTTAAAAAGTATTTAATCTGGAACAAAGTGTAACTACCACTCTGTAAGGTTTTTTCCTCCCTACCCATGTCTCCTCCACTGTTTTATATTTTAGAATATAGTGTATATACTCCCTAGACATACATCTGTATTACTTCAAGACCAAAAAAGCAATTCTCTCTCTCTCTCTCCTCCCTCCCCACTCTTAACTATACAGTTTATATACTATGCTATATACAGTTGGCAGAAGTACGAACTCAGTCTGAAGAGAGAAATTCAGGGGTATATACGATTTTTTTTTTTTTCACGTCATAGTTTAATTTTCCTACACTGATTGAATTCTTTTACTTCCTTCTCAGCAAAAAGGGGACACATCAGCCAGTATAAGTTTTAAATGGTTTCTCTCTCAACTTGACAGGTATATAACTTTACTAAAGTTCGGAGTGGAGCTAGATTTTAGATGCTGCATTCAGTGACTTCTGGATTATAAATCCCTATTGTATGGTAGAAGAATATAACTTTTTGAGAATTTGGGTAGTATTAAATGCCTTTCAGAACCACTGGTAAAATTTGCTTTTGTTCTAGTTGCTAGAAGCCTGTGCATTTTTAGGGAAAAGGCTGATTATGAAGATTATGAGCAGAGCAGAAATATATGACTGCAATTTGTAGGGGTTTTTTGTCTGATCTTCAAATCCTGCTTTTATTACCAGTGACTGTACTCATATAACATCAGCAAAAGCTGGTAAAACAAGATCATTTTTATGAGAGAATCATTGCATGTTAGAAAATATTGTTTTGTCTTTCATACCTTCTGAAATGCCTTTCTGAGACGGCCAAGATTTCCACAGACTTAATATGTTTTGTGGGGTGCAAACTTCTGAGCAGAAGTTTGACCATAAGTTTAAAAGTATGATAATGAAATTAAAATTGGACAATATTCTTTACAGGAATTGCATGTGAATTTTCTTCAGGAAGAGAGCCATCTATGGTATATTAAGATGGACTTGGCTGCAATCCTTTATTGTTAATGGAAAACCCATGAAGTGGGATTATGCAATAAAACACTGATGATGCTTGCCAAGCATGGTGTGAAAACCTGTTTATTTGCATTTCTACACCTATGTCATGTGTCTTTTCATTCCAGCTCACCATCTCAGATGGAGCAGATTTTTGGAGGAGGAATTCCCTTAGTTCATTTAGGATTTCAAACCTCTCTGAACTTCAAGAAAAGAGTGCTTTTTGATTGACATCAGTCAAAATCTCTAAAAAAAGATGCTTAATAGTTTCTACATACATAGACATGACTGATCAGTTGAATAGCTCATGGCTATACATGCCACAAAACACAACAATGAGACTCTGGCCAAGAATGGGGTGGACGTCCCAGCCCAAACCACATGCGAAGGAAAGCAAAGGAAGAGGTATTTGATGAAGTGACACGGCAGTTTGATTTCCATGTGAGGGTGCAGGGAGCTGAGAATTTACTGCAAAGGTTTTACAAACCAGTTTAAGAACTAACTGTGATCAAACTGGCTATGAAATTGATGTGCCACTAGCAAACTATGCACAGACATTCCAAAGGGGTCTTAAAAACTCCTTCCTTACTGAATGGTGAGGTTTCTTTTCTCTTTGGCAGTCATATTAGAGAAAAATTATGCTTAATCTGTATGTTATTTTAATCCTTCAATTACACCATTGTGTAGCTGAGGCAGTTATCTGACCCATCCTGACACTTATATTTCTAATATTTTTATAGCATCTGGACATGTTCTCTGCCAGGCCCTTGTTTTCCTAGATTAAGCAAAGGAACTTTCAGCATCACTTCTTGCAATGCAAAATAGATTGTCCATTCTATTCAGCCCAAGCTAAAGTCAAGGGTGCAAGTGAACCCTGTTGCTGTGAGAATGTACTACCTCTAGAGAGATCAGAGCTGGAACTGGATGTCAAGATGTGGGCTGTCTGCTAAGGAGCTGGAATGTTGAGCCGAGGTGCCAGTGAAACAGTGAAAAGATTTTCATGGTCTCCACACCTCTTATTCCTTTAACTAACTGAAGGAACTGGCGTCCTGGCTGATAGTTTCGTACCAAAGAACAGTATAGGGTGCTAATAGGAGCTAAACACAAGGAAAAAAAAAAAAAAAAAAAAAAAGGCACAAAGTGACTTAAAAAGTCTGGCAAAGAAATTAGATACAAGGATGTAATTTCTGGATCCCAAGGCTGGAATGATACAATCAGAACGTATTCTCACACTTCTGTAACAGATGCTGACTACAAAGAATTGACAGTTGAAGACAACTGTGAAGATGGATCTATTTTAGGTCCAAACCTGTATGGCAATTCCTATGCTGTGGCAGTCTTTCATAGCTGGGCAGAAGGCTTCACATTGGTGAATACTTAAGTGAACATTTTAAAATGCAAAACAGCTTGAAATGAGACAAACAAAATAGTCAGTTGCAGAAGTATTTTTTCTCCCTCAGCTAATTTTCTTGCTCTTATTCAGGATATGTGACTGTATATGATGTGACTTTATATGCAGGAGATATTTCTGTTGAATTGCTCCCTAATAATTAATAAACTTATAGCCAACTTAGCACATATTACCAGGTACTGATTCTCTTTTTGTGTTGTACTGTGCAGTTTTAATAGAAGGAGTTTCTCCTTACTTGCATGAGAGAGGAAACTACTACCTGCAGTCTACAAGGGCGAAAAATGTGACATAAACATTCAAGAAATCTGCCCTAACCCTGAGAAACTGTCCTACAGCTGTGCTGATGTGCATGTCACCATGGCCTTGGGACAGCCAGCCCTCTGTCCCCAAATTGTTTCCTTTTCCTCCATCAGCACATTCCTCCACCAGCCCATATAGACACATTTCTGTGACAGAGACCACAGCACAGGGATTACTGAGGTAGCATCACCATAATAGATACTGATGTAACTACTAGAGGGGATTTTTTTGTTTTGTTTTGTTTTGTTTGTTCTTTTTTTTTTTTTTTTAAGGATTTGTATGTCTAAATACTACTCAGCAAGAGTTGCAATATTAGTAATTTATTATTATAGCCAGATAATTTCTGCAGAAGATTCATAATAACTCCTACATTTGTTCATGAATGTTTAATGGTAAAATTCTAGGGAAGGTGATTTGCGTATGTAGCCTTTAATAAGGCTTAATACAAACACTTGATGTCTGTTTCTTTCACCCTCCCTGCCTCTCTTTCTAAATTTTCTGTCATAGCAATTCCTGATTCAGGCTCTCCGTAGGGCTTTACCCTCGTTTCCATTTGAAAACCTTCATTTCAATAGGTGGGCTGAAAATTCCTGTATTTCTAGAATTGCCACTATTCCACTTATGAAGCATAGTTAATGGCATCTCTCCACTTTCATTATTTAGCTCAGAAACTATCAATAAGCATAAAAGAAATTACACAAAGAATGTAAAAATACAGAGTATTTTTATTACTCCAAAAGAATACTCATTTGTTTAAGAAAAAAAGTTGTGGATTTGGTTATTTTGGAGGGGTGGAGTGGGGAGTAATTTCTTTTTGTTTGTCTATTTGTTTGCTTTTTTTTTTTTTTTTTAAGTTGTTTGGGTTTTTTGTTCTTTTTTTTGTTTGTTTCATGAGAAGAAAAGAGCACGTAGAACATGACCACGTGTTATTAATGGTGGAGAATGGGAAGGGCACAGCAACTTAGCAGTTTGATTAAGATATATCTACATATATCATAAACTATTAATCCTGCCAAACCCTTATCTCCTCCTTTCTGTCAGTTCTGGGGATGTAAACTGGGTCTGACTGACCATGCAAAATTATGACCTATGTATTTAAATAAATTAATTTGAACAGCTTGTTTGCAGTTTTCCTGTGGTTTTCAGAAAAAAAGGTATTTAAAAATAATTTCAGAATAAAATTTAAAATGTGACCTTCATAAATATTCAAAATGAGTTTCTGAATCTCTTCTTTTCTAGATAGTAAAGTTTATGTAATTTTTAAAAGTAGGGCTGTAAAGCATCTTAAGAATTTCAATTGTAGCCATTTTTCACAGAAATAAAAAAAGTAAAACTACTCTTTCCCTCTGAGTTTCAGAAATATCATATGGCAGTTTTATCACCTAATTTTTGAGCATCCTGTAATTTCCACTTATCAACAGAAAAACCATTACAAGATCCTGATCAAGGAAGCCTTCAATTTTTGTAAGTCAAAGTACTGAATTGATTTCAGCTAACACCTTTCACATATTAATGTGGGGGGAAAAAGAAAAAAAAAATTGTTTTATATTTAGTCAAATACTCTTGCAGTTTGTTTCATTCCAAGAAGTCTATTTTTTGCCTTATTTTTTGCCACTACTATATGGCAACTACTACAAACTACATGTCCTCTTCCTTCCATATGCATTCTACTACAGTTGAGCGAGGTAAAATACGTAGAAGCACAATGTTATTGTTCTCCCATCCATGTACATTTCTGCAAAACTTATGGCTATTCAATGAATTATCACAAAAAGACTGAATACATTATTTCATGGACAAAGTTTTAAGGGTCTGAGAAACACTACTGTGTCCTCAATCTCTTTTCATGTCTGGTAGCTTATGAGATAAAAGCACCCCATTCATTGTGGCATCCATTTGTTTCAAGGTGTGTGTTCTGTTCCATGGACATAAGAGGCTGAGGAATGTATAACTGAGCACCCACATTCACCTTTATATCACTCTCTTTTATAATTTCTGTGCATCAGGAGTAATTCTTTTGGTAGAGTTTATTCCAAATAAACAGCAAAGGTTCAAAAGAATTAATATTATAATACAAAGACATAATACAGTAATTTAACTGAAATTCTTAAAATTCATACCAGAGTAATACTGTACTTTATTTTAAAACCTTGAGGGTTTATTTTTCAAACCAGCTCAATGGTTATAAATTCAAGTATTTCAGTTCCACTTTCATACAGCATAGACAAAGGTATTATAAAGTGATAAACTCCCTCCCAAAAAACCAGGAAACAAACACAAAACACCTTCTTGAGGAGGTTGTGCCTAATACTTTCTGGACTACATGAGTGAACTGGCAGTCTTTGAAAGCAGGTAAGAAGTGAAAGCTTAGTATGGCTGAGATAACAAGTTGGGGAGTGCGTTGTTTGTCTACTGGCGCCAAGCAGTGTTCTTAAGATTAGTGGTCCTAAATCTTTCATTCATTGCATTACAAACTGACCATCATAATCCATTCATTAAAGTCATTCCTAAGAAAAGGATAAGAAACTAAACAGCTATGTTTAAACCCCACGAAACCTTAAAATGACAATTTAAGTATTTAAATGTGCACAAAGTCATATTAAGCAAACCTTAGGATGTTTTGGACTAGAATGATTTTTGCAAGCTCAAATCACTTTGTAAATTACCATCTCCCTCTTTTCTTCTCCTCCCTCCTCTCATGATACTCTCACAATAACAAAAGGGATTAGCTAAGCAATCTAAAGTGAATCCACTTTAAGGGCATAGTTAAACGCCAAGTAACTAGCAGTCAGTGTCAGGACATGTCAAGCATTAAGTTTGAAGTTGGTCCTTATAAATGAATTGATCCTCGGGTTTCTGTCTTCTGTTATGAAATAGTATTACTAATATGAGGAAAACATTCTTGTAATGTAAAATCATATATAGTCAGCTGTATTTTTAATGTTCTTTTATCAATTTCTGAAGCTAAATAATTCCCCAAATATAATGAAAAAGGGTCCTCTTTTACACCCCAGTAAGTGGGAACGTACCAGTTTCTCAAATAGACTTTTATCTAAAAGTCTATCTACAGCTGTACATAGACTTTTCTAAGGAAGGTGTACACCTGGACCTACAAGAGTGACTGTGACTGTGCTTAGTTCCAGTGTTGTCAGTACCAATGTCTGCCTAAATAATTAAATGGACTTACAGGTGTTCATGTGGCATTAGACATTCTCCAGAGAAGAAGCAGTTTTGCCTACTATCACTGCACTGGGAGGCTGACAGTAATGTGTTCAGAATAGGTGCCTGGGTTCTTTATAAAGGTTTTCAATTACCTCCTTACATGACCTGGGATCAGAAGGGTTATAGAGACAGGCCGGTATTCCTAGGTCAGATTTTGGAAAACTGTGTAATTATAACCCGTGAGAATTAGTGCTCATCTCCCAGTCACCTCTTGTCTTTGAAAATTCTAGCCCAATATTTTAAAAGCAGAATACACTTTGCAAGGAGGCTTTCCTTATTGTTATAACATCTTAGTACTAGCTGAAAGCCTGTTATGAACAGGCTTTATTTTCCTGTATCAGATAGACAGGAGAATATGAAGCTATAATTATCTAAAAGAAATATTTTAACTTCTCTCCAGATCAAGAGGTAGCACAATCCCTGCAAAAGTTACTGATATAAGAGTTCTTGAGCTGGGAGTTATTAGAGTAACTGAATGAAGTACAGTCTCCTGGAAGCATAGTTTCATCATCTTTCCTATTTCTCTCTGCCATACCCTTTAGAGGTCAGACTTCTAACTCCTTTAGACGTCCATCTACTTCATTGTGTTTCCATTTACCTGTAACAGCTCTACATGCTCCACAATGAGAAAGAAATAGCCAAAATTAAATCCTTAGATTTAGGATTCTACTGTAGTTTACTAAAAATTTGTGTAAGTCAATAATAAGCATACTTTCATTGTAGATCACAACTATATTGGTCTGGATGATTTTTTTACCTTTTTTTTTTTTTTTTTTACTTTTGCCTAAGGTTGTAAACAAAGTTCTCTGAAAATGAGCTATTTCCTTGATCTTGAAATTGAAGAAAAATAGTAGTGATGAAATATTCTGTTAGTTTGAAAGTGAAAAAAAAAATAGGTAATTTAATTTAAAATTTTAATTTGAAATTGTGTTGCTTCCAGTAATTAAATTGAAAACTAATTTAAAATGAGAATAATTGAATAGAACAGAATATTTGTCAGATACTTGGGAAAGTTTCTGAGATTTTGATAACCTAGTAGAGCTTGACTATTAAAGATAGTCCCACTGTCGAATAATAAATAACATTTTAAATTCAAACTGAGACAGAGATCATAAAAATTTAAATTTTTTTCTGTGATATTTTAAAATCCTCTTAGAAAAGACTACTTTTCCCAAATCATCTCAGCAGAAGCTCCTGCTGTATAATTGTGCTCATTCAATTAGATATTTTTCAGTTCTAGTCTTTCTAACTCAACTGTTGCCTTCAAAGATTTCAGGCTAATGACATGACCAGCTAAACATGATAGTAACTAGAAGTTAATATGAAGTTATCCTGTTCCTTAGAGTAGATAGGCATTTGAGACCCAGGAGAAGATTAGCGTAAGAAAGAGTAGACACATATTTACAAGCTTGTGCCTTTTCCTGTGATTCAGCCTATCCTTCTGGATATACAAGTAGCATAGCCAGATCCTGGGACAAGATGGATGGACAGATATCGTGTATGTATGGATGATAGCTGCATGATAAATTGTGGAACCATCCCACTTATTTATATCCACCTTTGACCATCTCATGTGCCCTTTGCCTTCCAGTTCATCTTCACCATGATGACTTATAAAATCCCAACTCTTTGAAACATTTCAGTCTGCTATATCCTGCCTCCTTTGTTTTCTGCCACATTCATCCAGCAAAATAAGAGATGATTGTCACAGTCTGAAAAAAGAACTGTTCATTCATACAGAAACAACAAAAAAGTCAGTAACTTTTCCTATTTCCACAAATGTGAAAATTGAGTCCTCTCTACCTATATATAATTTAGAGATCTTTTCAATGATCATAAGAAATTGAAGTTGATGAATTTACAGTAATTTATTTAAAGTATTATTAATTCTAGAGCTGGGCACTTTTCTTCCCTCTGTAACCAGAGGAGAGAGGAAGGGCAACTTATGGAAAAATTAATATCATCCTGTTTACACTGTTACTTTTGAAACAAGAAAAACAAGCAAGAAAATCAGAAAGAAAATACTTGCATACACACAGTTCATGAATTTTGTAGTTTTCTTTATAACTTGTTCTTTTGGGGCAGACTATTCAATAAAAAGAATCAGTCATAAATTTCTACAGTGCTACTGAGACTTATTTTCTGACACTTGAAATACATGGAGTTCTTTGATTCTCTCTAGTCTGACAGCAGAATTTGGAATATGACATTAACACCATATTTTTTGCAAGACCTATTTAAGATGATTTTCAATTAAAAAACCCCAAAAGTTTGGTGACTTATTAGTGAAGCTTGTAGGTAGCAAGACGCTCTAATGGAGGTTCCTTCTAACAATGCAAAATTTTTTTTCAAGAAAGAATGAAAAAATTCAGGATCACTCAGTGTTGGCTACTAATGCAAAAATGAAGCCTTTGATTCAGTGCCTGCCACAAGCTTAGACTTTATTTCACGTCTTGTGTCTCAATTGTTCCTTGCTCTATTATTAGATGATGCCAGCAATGAAATAAAACTACCTTGAAAGGAATGTGGAGAACTCAGTACTGAGATGTTTTCTTGCTCTTGAGTACATCTTGAAATATTTGCACTATGCTTTCTAAGGAATATTATGTCAAATAGTTTGTGTATTCCTGATAAAAGAACAACCTAAAAAAAGATTTCAAATGGATTTGTAGAGCATGGGAACATACACTTTTGAATATCATCCATTAATATTTCAATCTATGTTTCTAAGTCACGAAACACATCTGGGTATTTCCAAAGAATATTTTCAGTAATATTGGTGTATTTAAGGCTTTTCAACTGGACACCCTTAGTACAAATTTGAATGAACATTTTTATACTTCTTTGCTTAGATTAAATGTTTTTGAAAGTGATATTGGCTAAAGAGAAAAAGTCCTATATCTTCATATTAGAATAGTCCATTCACAAAAGACATGCACAGATCAAAATAAAAAAAATTAAATTCAGAGGACTGTCAACTCACACCAATTTAACTGTGAAGGTACAAAATATAAGCAAGTTCCACTTTACATTCTCCCTGAGAAGGTAGTTTTCTTCAAAAACTTCTCAGTTTTTGAAGAAAACAACTTCTCAGAGAGTGTCAGGTCTAGCAGTACTCCTGTTGAGAAAACTTATGCTAATTTAGATGTTAATTTTTATCAATTAAACACCGAAATCCTCAGCTGAGTAGCACAGTTTTGTTCAGATTAAAATAGGAAATTAGTTAAACAGAATAGGCTGTTCTATTGAGACACAGGAAAATAAGTGTATAAAAACTACTGAAACACTTCAGACTGCCTTTACTTCCACACAAGTCAAGAAAAGGATGTGCACGTGCATGTGCTTCCATCAGGGATTTCCAGGTGTTAATTTTGATGTGTGAGGTCCCTTCCCACCTGAAGCATTCTGTGATTCTACAATGACATAAACTTACTCAATACATAAAGCACCATTCAAAAGACTGGCTGGCTGCCGAATCCCAGTGAACACAATGCAACTGCATTTCCTTTTTAGAGATGCTTACTCCCTGTCTATAAACAAATGCTGGTGCTGAAAATGTTTTCCTGATCACACCCAAATTACAAATGGTTGAGAGATTGATCACAGAATCACCAGTCCTGGGGGGGAGGAGGCATCCCTCCAGTCTGTGCCCATACACTAGGTTTGAACTAGAACCTTCAGAATTAAATGGTATCGTATGTTGTCACTTGAGCTAAATGCATTGCATTTACTCTTGAAGTAGATTTTTTTTTTTTTTTTCTCTGTGAGCTGGGTAAAATGAAGTCTGCCATATGAGATCCAACAAGATACAGTATGATATAACTCTATTGTAATGACAAAAGACATTAGTCCTTAAAAGAATATATTTTTTAACCTAAAGTAATCTTTGACACTTTAACAAACTACTGGAAGACAGAGAGATCAAACAACAACACAAAGACTGTGCAGAAGTCACCATGTTAGAATGTGTAAAAGAGCTTACATAGGCCAGGGAAATCAGACAACATTTTGGGATTACTGTACCTCTCATTCATTTAGAGTATGCCATGAGTTCTTCAGCATTCCCATAGGCAAGAGGTGCAGACAGACAAAAGCTGCTTCCTTCTTAAATTCCAGCTTTTTCTGACATCACTGATAAGAAACATCTTTGAATAAATTCTAAAATATAGGGCAGATGCTTTTTAGTCCTTCTTCTTTCCACTGAGCAGCCAGAGCCAGAGCTATGGGCCCATCAGTATGTGCAAGGGGAAAAATGGAGCACTTGCAAGGACAATTAAGTGCATGTACAATTATAAATGTGTCTAAAACATAAGACTAATTTTTCTTTTTTATACTCCCCAGACATTTCAGAGTAAAAGTGCCTCACTCAGTTTGTAAAATAACTATTTTTAAACATAATAGTGCAACCTCAGCTACACAGAAAAACTTTCGTTCCACCGGCAGGAGACAGAAAGACAAAGCTGACACTCAAACCTTTGTTTCAAGTATTTGTCTTAAAGCTCGTTTTTTAGGAGATAAAAATATTTAAATTCAGGTACTTAGCAGAAAATCCAAACAAACAATGGTCCAAGCCCTTTCCACTGTCAATAGCACTTCCAGGGGTGCCTGAAAGAGCTATAAGAAAAGACAAAGTTCATCTCCCCAGCTGGCAAACCTGAGTTTTCAGCTTTTCAACTGAAGTTAGGCCAGTGCTGCCAGACAAAGATGTAGATGACAGAGGGCTCCTGGGGCAGCTGAGCCTTTTGTTTGAAGTAGGAAGGACGAGTTAGGGTTATCCTGTACCTCCTATATATTAGTCTGTTCCAGAATACAGGAAAAATGAGAGTCCAAGGCATGGCTTTTCCATTGCCGCAGAGCCTAAACCAGCGTCTCTTCACTTGTGCCAACAACACAAAAATGCTAGGCCACAACATTTGAAAAAGTCTATAAATCAGTGTAAAGATCCTGCATACAAACCAGAACCTAATACACCATCCCCATAATTATACTATTTTTATAGTATATTTTAAAAGTATTTAAAAAAATAAAATAAGATAACAAATTCTGATTGTTTCCAGTTAGAAAAAACAGTTCCAGTTGCAGTAATTCAGGCTAAATGCTAAATTCGTCAAAAGCCTTGTTCGCAACAGACATTTAAAAGAAAAAATCCCATATCACATAAGGACTTTTAGATGATATGACTGATCAGCTGTTTGCATAATATGATAAACTCTTCCCTTCAATATATATTCATTATTAAAAACTATTCATTATTATTAAAACTATTAAAACTATTAAAAATTATTCATTATTATTCAGTATTTATCTGTTTGCTTTTCCTCCATTTGAAAGTAAAAAAAATGTAACCTAATAAAAAAATCAATTCTTGAGAACAGCAGAGACATCTTAAGGCATGTATTTTATTCAGAGTGAGTTTTATCAGGGGAAAATATTATGGTAAGAGAAGTTCTAAGAATATCAGGGTTTCTTTCAGTGTGACTATAGTTTTTCAAATTAATTCAAATATTTTTATATCACAAATAAATATTCTGCTACTTGCCAAAATTTAAAAAAAAAACCTTGATAACAAGATTAATGAAATCAATAAGCACAGGGAATAATAAATTTATTAGTGTATTTCCTAGAGAAACAAAGAGTGCTGGTTTAGTTTTCACTAAAGAATGTAGCTTTGTCTTTCAAAAAAATTCTCTCACCCAAAAGAAGTATGACATATGCATAACAACAGACATGACATCAAAACAGACTGAAAATTTATTTTCTCACATGTGGAGGAACTGTTCTATTTAAGTTAGTGAAAGGGTGAACTGAAGAAGTAAGGCAAAGATATATCTGGTGTATTTTTTCACATTGTACATGTAAATTAAAAATGGGAGCACTTATTTGTAAATGCTTGTAAGCCATACTGCTGTACAGTTTTAAATTGTGTCTCAAATTGAAGCAATCTGTACGAGTAAAAATTAATTATTTAGTTCTCTATAAAAGAATATCGCAGTGCTATGTCTGTAGCATTATTTCCAGTTTCATAACAGTTATCATAATTTCCAATAGAAAAGGACATCTATTCCACTCATGGCCTTTCCTTCTAACTGCAAATCAGTCTCTAGCCAAATTCATCTATAGGTAAGAGCAAGTATATAAATGAATAAAACATTTTGGGTTTTGAGCTGTTAGATTTTCTGCAACCTATACACTCCTGGAAAGATATCTGCAACTAACATTTATAAACAAGAGACTTTATTCTCACAGCCCATGCACTGATATCTTCTTATGTTAGCCTTTTCCAGCTGCCTCTCTGTAGTGAGTAGCTGCTCTTAACACTTGCTGGAAGTATTCTGGGGGACTGCCAGTACCTTCATGCATTTTGAGAGAAGGTGTGCTGAGTGGTGATCACAACTTCCCTGAAATAAGCTTTTCTGTTGGCTGAGCAGTAGAAATGTTACCCTTCCAAATGCTGGGCAATGACATAAATGGCTATTTTGCCTTTTCTTGTGTTCAGGAGTGGATAATGCTGGATCTTATCCTAAATATTTGCAAATATTATTCCTGACCAGGCTGAGCTTGGAGATCTAATTTAAAACACCCATCTTTAGGATTCTGTTAGGACACTAAGCTGTTTTCCAGGCTAATCATCTGAGAGATGGCCCATTCATTTATGCCAGAGGCAATTGGTGACACTCATCATCTCAGGATACCAGGCTTGGGCAGGTGGCAGCACTCCTGACACAACAGCTGAGCATTAGCTGACTTGGGATCTGTGCAAAATGGCCAGGGTTAAGAGATGACACAACTAGATTAAGGGAAAGACATTCTGCTGAGCTCCTCAGTTCCTTGAATCATTTGATCCTGCCATAATCTCTGCCTGCAAGAAAGCTGAGTAACAACATTTGCAAAGACAGTAAAAAGTAGTCAGAAGATATGAAGCAGCAGCAGCCAGTGCCTGAGTGTGCAGGCACCACAATGCGTGCAGAAGGATGGATTAGGCATTTGTTTCTACGGAAGAGTACACTTGGCACCTATTGGTCCTCAAGAGAGTTGAAATGGAATTACCAGCACCATCCTGCAAGCAAGGCATGTGATGGATGTGTAGTGTAGGCCCTTCTGCAGCCCTGGAGAGAGCCCACAGCTGCAGAAGGTCCAGCTTGTGTCTGGGATAGAAGAAGACTGGGTAGCTGCTCCATGGGATGAGCTGAAGAAGACAGACCTATCAGGGTGTTGCTCAGGCTAAGTGGAGACCATTTCTGAGTCCTAAGAATTTATCATGTTACCAGCTGGCAACTAAGCACCACACAGCCACTTAGTTGCTCACCAGTAGGGCAGAGAAGAGAATAAAAATGAGAAAACTCATGGGTTGAGACACAGATAGCTAAATAGGGAAAGCAAAAGTCACACATGGAAGCAAATCAAGGAATCAATTCCCCACTTACCATCAGCACGCAGGTCTTCAGCCACCTCCAGGAACTCAGGGCTCCATCATGGATAAGGACAACTTGGGAAGACAAATGCTGTCACTCCAAACAGATCCTCTTTCCCTTCCTCTTCTTCCCCCAGATTTTTATAGCGACTATGATGCCATATTGGATTAAATATCCCTGATGTCTGTTAGGGTCAATTATCCTGGCTGTGTCCTGTCCCAGCTTCCCATGCAGGCCCAGCATTCTTGCTTCTGGTGTGGAGTGAGGAGAGGAAAGCGCCTTGACATGGTGTGAGCACTGCTCAGCAGTAACTAGAACATCCCTCTGTGTGTTATCAACACCATTTCTGGCACAAATCCAAAACACAACCCCGTACTAGCTACTGTGAAGAGAATTAACTTTACCCCAGTCAAACTATCACATATGTCCAAAGCATTGAAGAGCTCTGACAGACTTTCCAAAGCAAGAGACAGTGCCTTGTGACTCTCCTCTTCCTTCTTGGTCTTACCTGTTTGCAGTATAACCTGACCAAAGACCAACACACACTCCATGCAACACAGATTTACTAAAGCTATAAACAATCAATTTTAAAGAAATTCATAGCCAGTTCTTCCACATTCTGCCACTGCTCTAGCATTTGTGACTGAAAATAGCTTTTTAGGAGAGTGGGTTTTGGTTTTTAATTAAAGCCACGGGTAACATATTGTAGAAAACATACATTTCCCAGGCATTTCAAAAGCGACTTCATAGAATGACTCAAAACAGTTACTTTTGTGAACACTAGCACTGGTCCTCACTTTTTGGTTTCACTCTGGGAGAGAAACTCCTGGAGAGCTTAAACTTGTGCCAAGAGTAATGCAGAAAAAATCATTAACAACAGACTTGTAAATCAGAACATTAAAGGTTAGCTTCTGTGTGTGGTTTCACAGTTAAAGCCAGGAAGGCTGGAGACTGCTCAGAAAAATGAACCAGCTGTCTGCCCACGTATTCCACCAGGCTTCCATGAAGAGGCCAGCTGCCCATGAACATCAGAGTGCAGAGCTGGAGGCAACACATTATGCCAGCTGACCTAGAAGAACTTCCAAAGGTCTCCAACAGCATCTGTGCCACAAGTGACCAGAGCTCCGTTCTTCCAAGCCTGAGCCCAGCATAAAGACTTGGTAGCAGATATGATTGCAAGACCAGCTGCTGGCTTACGTCAGATGGCTTTCAAATAGTGTTCAAAGTAGGTTCTGAGGTTTGGCCTTGAGGAACGTTATTGAGGAATTGAGGAAACTTGGGAAAATATGTTACAGGTAGCTGTCAGCTTTACAAAGTAATTAATTTACATTTCTAAATACAGTGTGACTGTGGGAAAAAAGAAATATGTATTTAACTTTTAAAAGCTTTTCAGTCTTCAGTATTTCAGACGCATAAATATCTTCTAGAGCAGTGCAGACATGTTTCTGCAAAAAGTTATCAATGATCATACAAATGGCTCACATTTCCTATTTTCTTTCAAAGACTTCTAAAGATTGATGAAGTCTGCAGGAAAATTCCTAGTTTCTTACCAGTGCATTAAATGTTCAATTTGAATATTTTTACGTAGATATATTAATTGCATTTTCTGGAAAGCACCAAAAAAAGAAAAAAGAAAAAAAGAAAAAAAAGAAAATAACAAAAAAAACAAAAAACAAAAAAAAAAAAAAAGTCAGCTATCAAACAGCTCTGGTAACTAACACAGCTTTCACTTTCAGCAGTTCTACTTTGTAGTTAGCTACTTCAGCTCACCAGCACAGGGATGCTTAGGCTTGGCCTTCTCTGGTCTTCACCAGGGCTTCAGTGACCTGATAATCATGTACCTCTTCCAAGGAATGCATTTACATTCACCATCAACAGCACATAATATAGTCACTGAGAAACCCATCTGTGTCTTAAATAATATTTAAATGAGTTATTTATGGATTATCTTGTACATATCTGAAAGGTTCCAGAGACTATTAGGAAAGAGAATGTTGTGGGTTGGGAATTGGCATGCAAGAGATTTACCATTTATGCTTTTACAAGAGGCTTAGGAGAAAAAGAAAAAAAAAAATCAAGAATTAAATTTTCTGCTAGAGTTATTAAAGAAAAAAGAAATAATCTCACACATACATTAAATTTAGAACACAGCTAGAATAATTTAAATGGAGATATGAAAACAATGTTTTCAGTATTTTCAGGAGTGTGACCTAAAAAAGACAATTTTTTCTTAATTCTTAATTAATTTTTTCTTAATTTTCTTAATCTTTCTTAATTCTATTTTGCAGATCTTTCAGGATAATAAATTTGGATGATTAGCATGGGCACTTTATGAACAGTTGCATTTGTGGCTAATGGGGAGGAAGGAAGGAAGCTGGCTATTTAAATATATTTATTCACATGCAAATGTTAGTGTAACTACCTAAATCTAAAAGCCTGATGCTAAGTCAATGTGAAAGTGTTATAAAGTCAGTCTCCAACACAAAAACCACACAAACACACCCCAACCACAAAACAAATCCCTAAATACATCCACCAAATAAGAGAAAGGGGCAAAGTTGCTATAAATCTGAGACGTGTAATAGCATTTTATTATATTTGGTGGAATCTACTAGGTGAGGTCACTGAAAATCTTCATCTTACTGATAATTATTTTTTAAAGGCAACATATAGTGCCACTGATTTAATGTGCTTATAGCTTCAGGAAGACTGTCTTAAAAGTTTCTCCCTTTTCAGATGCATATCATTCCTATCAAAAGTGTCCATAGTACTGAGAAGATTACTGTAAATTACCCTGTACATTCTTACTTTTACAGATTTTGAATGCTATTTCTGAGGGAACTACACAATGTAAGCATTGATTAACAATGTCTTTTTACCTACCACAGAGGCCAAGCATGGATAAGACTACTTGAAAAGAGGAGTAAAGAACACTAGAACAAGACAAGATCACATGTAACAACCTAAATTTTAAGCATCAAACTTTTGTCCAGATCTTCAGAAAATTATGTTAAAACTTTTTGTTGACATATGGTGTAGTAAATTTTAATAGAGCAAATATATAAGCATTTGCAGCTACCATACAAAATCAAGAAGAGGCAATTTTTTGAACTTCCATCACCATTTTTTGCTCAGTAGGAAATAAGTGGCTTTATTCTTGTTGGGTGAGATAGGTGAAACACTGAAATTGTATGTAAGTTGGGGATATGATATTCCAGAAAGTTATATTCTGTTTTGGTTTTCATTACTTACAAAGATCATTAAGGCTTCTTCTCATGAGAGACGTTTTTAAAATCTTTAGTTTGCATGGCAGGTTCAAGAAGCTGAATGAAGATGTTTCATCTTTTCAAAAGGTGTGAAAAACGCTGTAAAACTTTTGTTCCAGGCTGTACAAAGTGGGTTGTCCAGCTAGAGCTAAGCAAAGATTCATCCTAGACAGGTATTTAGGAAAGTCACATCAATATTTTCCTGTTGGTTGGTTTCCTGTTGGTTGGTTTACATGGCACCCTCCATAGCATGGCAGCTCCCACGAGACCTGTTAGGAGATATTTTGCCTTCCTCAAACTTCAAACAGTGAGTATTGATTACACCTATACTTGGTTCTAGTGCTCAAAACACAACACTGCAATGTTTACTTTTGCAGATTTTAATCTCTTTTTGCTTTGGTCCACATTATCCTTGAAAGGCACCCAGGTGGCTCCAGCAATTCTTATTTTTTATATTTTATCATTAGATATCTTGAAATCCTTATGTTCTGTCCATTTCTTCCAATTTTAGGTACACAATATTCTCAAATTATGTAAAAAAAAATAAAAATAAGAGACACAATCTTTCCACATCACTTGGGTCAAATATATAAAATATAAAATGCATTCTCCATATTCGTATTAAATTTTAAAAACCAGCAAATGGTTTCTACATTGCAATTCTAGCACCAAGGAGAAATCTTATTTACAATTACAAATGGTCTCTAAAGTTCTAATTTTATAAAATATCAAAAAGGATGACTAACTGGGCAAAATAAGGATTCTTAATGTAGCCTGAGCCAGTTTGAAACTTCTGTGATGACTGGGCCACTATTCTTCCAAAGTCTTGTTTGTTTTTGGTTGCTAGAGTAAAATATATGTGTCAATAAATAGCCAGATGGGTATCAGTGATGAACCGATAATATCAGACCCCATAGCAGTTGACCTTCTCTAAAGGTGTCATGTAGCTATTAAACAGCCTGAGGGAAGGAATAAAATCACTAGTCTGCTGCAAGGTGCAGCTCTGAGTGTGGATTCATTTCTTACTTTCTGGCTTTCAAATATAATCTGAACAACTACAGATCATTTATAGAAATGCAAGCATTTCTTAACCTTTAATGCTTAACAATACATTTTTTTTTTTTTTTTTTTTACGGCCAAAGACATACAAATTAAATATTAATTGATTGAGAGAGGCTCTGCTTCATTATTTGTCAAAGTCAGGTAAGATATCATGTGAGAGAAAGATTAGTAGCTGAGGAATACCAGAGGTTCATGACTAAAAATATGAGTAGACCAATGAGTTATCAGTATTCTCATTCAAAGTAATAGGGACTGAAGAACCTCACAGATTTGTACAGTACAGTAATTTTTAATTGCTGCAGTTTATTACCAATTTTATTACCAATTCACAAAAAACCCCTCAACTAGGAGTCTTTTTTATGTAACAACGTTTCATTTTTTTTCCCCCTTCTCTTTATATTACTGTTGAGAACGGTTTTATTGTTTCAGATATATAAAAACATTTCCCATGTTAAATGCTCCTGCTTAATTTGCATATATGGCACATTTTGGTCAATAAATACAAACTTCCTTAGTAGTACGCAGTGTTGCATTAGACAGAGTGTCACCCACAGCTTCATCATTAATAATTTCTCGCATTTGCTATTAAATACTTATAAAATACATCTTGTGACCACTATTTAAGAAATCACAAGCACGAGAGACATCACTTTTGGTTAACCAGTGTTGGGTCGCAATGAGTTAACTGGGATCATTGTTTCTGGGGCTGTTCATATCCCCAGACTTTTCACAGCCCTGGCAGAGGCTGACTCTGTAATAAGTCTCACGTTACACGTGGATTAGATTTGTAGAAATCCTGTAACTCAATAGGTACCTGCCTATTCTCTCCTGGCGTCAGGCTGCCTGCACTACTTTGCTCTGTAGACATACCTGGCATTCCACCCGTGCCTCCTCGCTGGCTAAGTGGGCTGGAGCCTGCCTACCAAAACATTGGGGTATTGTTGGGAAGGGGAGACCCCCTTGACAGACGAGCGAAGTGTGAAGTTAGTCTTGCAATGCCTTATTACCTTCCTATGAAGTATACACGCAGCTCTTCTAAACTTCCTTTATGCCGCAGCGATGTGGGAAATGAGATCTGCCGAAGCGCTCGGGAGCGGCAAGGGGGTGGAGATGTGCTGTAGAAAAGGATAAAGCCAGGCGTAAGACCTTCCGCCTTCCCCCCAGCCACCACCACAATGTTTGTTTACACTGGCTGAGGAAAAAACCAGAAACATATTTGTCAGCGCATCAAGGATGTGAAATGGCTTGATTTCTGGGAATTGTGCCAGGTATTATAAACCATTTTATTTTAACACTGCATACCATTTGCTTAGCAATTAGTGAGAATTAGGATTTTCAAAACATTTGAATAAGATTAGAACGCCCATTTGCAGTGTTTAGGACTTTTAAACTGAAATAGCTATCTCACTAATGAAGACTAAGTCATGTGATGTTTAAATAACAAAAGGAAAATTCTCAGTTGGTCACTAAGAGTTTATGGTTTGTATCCTGCAAGTCTTTAAATCAAATACAGTGAAACTCACAATAAAGCTTATAAAAATATTATCAGACCAGAAAATCAACCAATCTACTAACTTTTCATTGAGATTTTACAAATTTGATGGTGAGGTGTGGTGGGTTTTTGTGGTATTTTTTGTTTGGTTGGTTGGTTTGTTTGGGGGGTTTTGGGGTTTTTTTGGGGGGGTGTGGGGTTTTTTTTGCGGGTTTTTTTTTTTGGGGGGGGGAGGGGTGGTTTGGTGAGGGTGTGTGTGTGTGTGAAATTTGAGATCCATAACAACTCTTTCCTCCTCTTTCAGCAGTTCATCATCTCATCCTGGAAGATAATGAAAAGACTCTTAGTGATTTCATGCAGATGTGTATGTGGTTCTAACCTATTAATAGCATTTAACCTTAAATGTTAATAAAGTCTATGGTTTATATTAACATTAAAGTATCCTACCTTTTTTTTTTTTTTTTTAATTAAAGAAGAAAAATTTTTGTAAAGGGTTGCCATCACAAAGTGTATGGTAACAATTTATGCACAGAAATATCTGCTTCGGAGTTTTGGCAAATGTTTATATTTATGTCTTGAAGTTCAGAGCTAAACTTTCTGAGTTCAGTGAGATTTTACTTCAATCATAGGAGAGAATGGTGGAAAGATTATCGGGGACATTGTTTTGTTTCCTAACAAGCTGCCAAGTATTTTAGCATTTAAGAGGACTGCAGACTCGTCCTTTCCAAATGCTGCAGTGGAGGTAAATTCCTGCCATCCAGCTAGTCCCTCCTGTCTTGGCAAGTGTCAGTGAACTGCAATGATTCTGCCTGAGTGATGTGCCCAAACAGCCTCCATGGGAGGCAATGACTGCAGGAAAAGGGTTTGCAAGGAGCAGTTGCTAGCATCAGACTATTCAAGTGTGTTGCCTGTGTGGGTTTTTATCTCTGTCTTCTCAGTGCATTTCATTCCCCCATATTTTTAAAAAGGAAAAACTTTTGGCTTCACAAATGTATTTTTATTTTGTATTTTTATATTTTATGTTATTATTTAAAATACTTCTAAGCTTTGTACCGTGTTGATGAGTTATTATCTTAGTAGGGATAGGTTCAGAGTGAGTTTTACCTATGAGATTTTTAAACACACCTTTAGAATTAATACCCTGTATTGTGTGTAGGAATTATTTGTAATACAAATGAATATTTTTGTCTTAAAATAATTATATCTCTTATTGCCCTCTGGAATCAAACTATAGCATAAAGGCAACGATGTTCAAAAGAAAATAATAACCCTCAGTACCTTCTGTTTCTCTTTTCCTTTTAATTGAGTGCACTATGCCAGAAATGAAGAGAGATGCAGGTGATTCTCTCCCCCCCCCTATTTCTGCTGTATCCAAAATGTTTCTCTTTCCATGTTCCTTTTATTCAAGTATATAACTTCCTTCTGCTGTAATACATTTAAGACTAGTTGAAGCTTTTGAGGAGTAACACAATTAGCAAAGCCTGATTCCTGCCATGTTCCAGCAAACTCCTCCAGTTCTGTCCTCAGCCCACAGCAGCTCCTTTCTCGGTCCCTCTCGTCCTCGCCCACAGGCAGCAGTGTTACAGCTGGTTCCCAAGCCTTGCGCAGGCTGGTTAGTCAGCCAACACTGCTGTGACCTTTGGCAAACAGCCTGCTGCCAAGCGCAGGCTGCCCCTCACTAGGAGCACTGATTTGGGTCTCTCCCCTGTTTGCGTCGATTTTTCATGAAATTTACAGGCACATATTTTGCTACTTCTCCCGCCTTTTGAATTTTCTTGAATATAGCCACTAACAAAGAGAAAAGGGTATTTATTATAAGAGGGCAACCAGGAGGCAAACAACACAGTTGTATAAACCAGGTTCCCGAAATCCAACTAAAAATCACGTATGCAGTAATGAAGGTCAGGCAGTGGTCTCAGTCTGAACAGTTAACATGAGGGTGTCCAAAAATGGACCAGCTTAAGGAGTTTTTCTTTCTTGTTAGTTCAGTGGCACAATTTTCATGCCAGTTTCCTGCCAAGCAAATTGCAGAGGGCTTGTACAACTGAAAGAGCTCAAGCCTGACTCTCTGGTGACAAGCTTGCTGCAGCTCCAATCACGGCTTTATAGCTTCCTAAAAAAAATAACAATGCTGCCAATTGTAACAAATGTGAAGTGTCTCTTTGACATGAAACCACTGCCTATTAAAATGAGCCAAAAATATGACAGTTTCACAGAAGACTCTTTTTTATCAGCTGAACACTTCTCAGCACATCACTTGGGTCAAATTCAAATGTAAAATCATGGTACCTGAAGGAAACAAACTGTCAAGAGTCTTCTATAATACTCACTGAGTCCTCTTCTTTTAAACAAGGCTAGTACTTATGTCGTTTTTCTTGATAGTAAAATGTAAAGAATCTCAACAATGGCAGGGAATGCAGGATGAAAAGTCCCTTTTTCCATTGCGATATTTCTGCTGAAAAAGCTTTGTTATGGTTTATGAATTCCTTTAAATAAAAAATAAAAAAATAAAATCTGTGAGCAGTATTTTGAATGAAATATTTTTTCAGGATTGAATGCTAGCTCTAGCCCCACTCAAATAGGAGAAATTACTTCCCAGTGGTATGCCAAATTACTTGTTAACTGTTTCAGCAGCAGGATGCAATGATTCCTTATACTAGGTTTGTTGCAGCTTTGTTAGACACTTTTATGCCTCTAGTTTCTGAAATCTACATTATTGGAAGCAGTTTTCTGTTGCTGAATTCAGTTCAAAAGCCAACAATTCAAGTAAATTAGTACAGCTGAGTATGTTTCTCAAGCCTATAGATACAATTTCCAGATATCTAGTCTTTATTAGGTGTTTGGGTAAAAATAGTTAAAATTAAATATACGCATGAAATTAATTTTTGCCTAGATAACACCATTGGGAGACTATCATTGGAACTAAGTAAATAAAGTGACTTTGGGTTCTGGGTTTCTTCAGAAATTGCACAAGAGAATCTAACTCTAGCCATGGTGCTCTAAATTCTGCACTTATTGTCCTTGTGCATGGGTTGAATTAAACTGCGTTAGGTTAGTAACAATGATCTGAAAAAAATCTTGTTTAAAAATGTTACAGATGACTTAATTTCTACAGAAACCTATTTTTACTATCTCTTTTCTGACTATCTGGTTTTATACCTTTACATTACTGGCAATCTGTGTGAGCAGCTTGGAGCCACAGTTGTGCCAAGCCTAATGGGACTGAAATTACAGTGCATTAGCTATATCAGAAATCTCCACCAGAGTCTCATCCTGCATCTTCTTCACACTTTTAAAGCCCAACTTTATGGTAGAAGGCTTATAGTTTGACTTTTCCTGGGGAACTCTAGAGCCACATTTTGGCAGCCTGGGTTGTCTCACTTCTCTGAGACAGGAAAAAATAGGGCAAATTAGAGCTGATCACCACTCCTTCATTGTGAGCTGCTGTCGCTCAGTCAGTACTGTTATCAGGGAACTGAAGAAAAGATGAAGGAGCGAAAATCCACTCCCCACCCCCCAGCTGCCCTCCCCCCTTCTCCCACCTCTGTTTTCTGAATTCCAGAATCTTTTCAACGAACAGAGTCTGACTCGAAATAAATTCTTATTTAGCTTATGTTTCAGCATAGTTTTAGTCTTCACTCTTTCACAGCAAATGCAACAGACATTGTCAGATTCAATGTTCAGACAAAAAGAAGGTGGTAGCTTGTAAATTTTTTAAAAATTATTACCTATTAATCACAGTTTGCATGACAGGAAAAAAAAACAAAAAACAAAAACAAACAAAAAAAACCATTCCCACCCCCTTATTGTAAGCACAACCTTCTCTCCTTTTTGGAATTAAATATAAGAGAACTAGGGAAGAACATGCCAGTGAATCAGGGTAAAAAAAAAAATGCTGTTTTCATTAAAAATAATGGTGAGGATTAGCAGATATTTGCAGAGAAAGCCTTTCACGGAGAACAGTGATGACTAGAAACTTCTTTGAAAGATCTGCAATACTACCACACTTGGGGTCATTCATACAAACATTGTCCCACTGAAACTCTGTAGACAGCTCTCCTTTCATGTTCTACTATATGTCTTTGACCCTAGCATCATGGTTAATCAGGATAAACTGACATGTTAAATTCAAGAGCAAAACACAACTGTATTGAGTCTGGAGCAATCACTTTATCATAGTTCTTATTTCGTTTAGCTTTTGTGGGAGGAAAGAAAGTATTCACATTTTCTAAAAGCCTGAGTTAGATCATTAAGATGGACAGAATAGCAATTAGGAGAGAGATGGGTGTTGTTAACCACCTTCTGTTCTGAGAGTATCTTTATTTTTAATGGTGAAGCATAGGGCAAGACCATGAGGTGCAAATATGTGGCATCTTGATTGTGTTTTTTTTCTTTAACCTTCGCTCCCGATGCCTTTCAGATTAAGGAATATATGAGAGATGTGAATGACCAAGATGTACGATTCATGTTAAAACCATGGCAAAAGCAGCTCAACAGTGTAGGTAAATTTATTGATATCTTGTTTATTCTCTCATGTAGATAGTTCAGAAATTATTTA
>JANEHK010000031.1:2013115-2025581 GCA_025960845.1 Tachycineta bicolor | reverse complement strand
GAAAAAAAATTACCTCTAGAGACATCCTGGGGACTCTGTACACCAGTGTCATCTTTGCTATCAAGTCAGCACTTTCTATTTCCACATCTCTTCAGACAAACTGTGCTGTTTCCTGTGGCTTGTATTTTCTGAAATGGACATGGCATAACACTCTATTACTGATTAATATTTTATTCATAAAATGGAGCTAAAAATGTATTTGTGCTACTCTAGGGCCAAAGGACTATCTCCATTTGTGATTTTATTGTATTGTTGTAACATCTGGAAGACGTAAACAGGATTAAATCTCCATTGTTGGCAAAGAACGCTGAGATTGTCAGAGTTATTTTCTTCCCCAGGAGCATTAAAAAGATAACCAGGGGAGCAGAAATGCATAAAGGTTCTCAGTGGCATTACTGGAAAGAAACTTTAAATATGTATAAATAGATAGACAGACAGACATGTGTTCACAGTTCCATTTGGATTTTCAGCAATGATTTAGAAAGAATGGGGAATAACATGAGCAAAGCAGGAAAACCATGGAGGAAAAAAAAAAACCAAAAAAACAAAAAACCACCAAAAACATAAAAGGGATCATGTTTTAACTTGTTCAAAATTTTATTAGTTTATTACATTATAAACTATTTGCCCTAGACATACTTCATATAATATCTTACTTAATGTTTTGTGACAGCTTTAATACAACAAAATTAGATATGCTGCTGCAATAGTCCTGACAGCTACCTGGTTTCCATGCATTAACATCATTGGCTTCTTGCCCAATACAAATAAACTTGAAAGGCTAGAGAGCACATCCAGTGAAATCAAGCAGTCTAAAACAAAAAGGCAGAGCTCAGCATTGTGGAATAAAATATCATTGCAGGGGAAACCTTCAATGATATAATTAAGTGAAGTATTAGGAATTTATATATATAATATATGCACAGCCATGGAAACAATGACATTTAAAGTCCACCTGCACAAAGAGGACTGTTGTGATAATTGTAGACAACAATTAGAACTTACACAAATATTTTTTATTTCATTATGGAATCATATTTGCACATCATATTCTATCCTGAGAAGAAGTTTATCCAGTCTTCAAGCCTTACTGTAGCCTGTACTGGAGGATGAATCTCTAAGGTTGATGTCTTCGCTTTGATCTGAGTGTTCTTCTTTCATAACTGAGTCCATATAACTGGAAATGAGATGAAGTATTGAAAAGAATTTCCAGAAAATTTAGTACTTATTTGATTAATGTTTTGTAGTGACAATGTGAGTATATATAGAAAAATTGTTATTAGAAGCTGGAACATTTTATCTGGTTAGAAAAAATAGAAAAATAAAGTAGAAACTAATGTTCAGCTAGCCTCATGTGGGAATACCTTCCCCTTCTTCATTTTTCTTCTCCATTAATTAATGAGTATGAAGGATGCATTTTCCAGTAGAGTAATCTTGTTTGCCTCTTGAAGCTTTCCTGAAACAATGGAAGGACTGGCACTAATTGAAAAGCTATGGATCCTGATGGAATGTAACTTCTCTTTAACCTGTTAACTGACTCTGTGGAAAGAGCACAGAGTGCCAAAATTGCTAATAGTTCAGAATTTCTGGTCGATAACTTCAACTCATTGCCTCTCTCATTTTTATTGTCATGGAACCACAAGGCACAATGCTTTTACTGCATAGAACCAAAAAAATTAAATAATAATAATAATTATTTTATATATATATATATATATATATATATATATAAAAATATATATACACACACACACCAAAGAGGTGGTACTGACACTAGGACAAATTGCTTACCCTTTCAAAACATTTCCTATTTATTTTGACGAAATGGTGATGAAGGGGCCTGATCTGAGTTTGAGTCATAAAAACCTTCAAGAATAGAGATTGCTATAAGCTGTTATATTTTCTCATCAAGTTCAAAGTACGTTTATTCATCCTGCCTTCTTTAATATGAGGATGTAACCTCAGCTTTTGGAGAGATAAAATTATAAAAAAATGTTACCTTGCCCCTTCTCCAAACAAAACAGTCCTCTATGTCTTTTACTCCCTTGGGTGTTCACATGAGTGAACAAACCAAATGTGGCAGATGTTATTCACATTCCTAATTGCACAACTGGAAGCTGATCTCATCCTGTAACAATGCATATTCAAGAAGAATCTAAAGAGAAAAGAAATGTTCATCAAATAATATTGCACCAGTTGGGAGTTTTTTGATCCCCAAAGCAAGTTGCAGTAGCATCTGGAAAGAAGTCTCTCCACTAAAGAGTTTTAGGCTACATCATTCTCTGTTCTTTCCTTCCCTAATGCTTAAAAAGTGCAAAGAGATTCCATTTAGCCAGGAATTATTACTATCCGCTGCTTGAAAACGCCTTGCTACTTGAGTAAGAGCTACATATACGGTTTGTGTTTTATATCAATATCGTATTGCCCTAATGTATCATGTTAAAATGAGATTCTGCTTCCTCAGCTGCTTAAGTGCTTCACTTCTTTTAATCTAGCAGTTTATATAGTATGTTTTACCTTACATCGGCATATCTGGGTGAGTTCTTTGGTTTATTACAGAGCAGGTTGGGCTGTGTGCTCCAGTGGCTCATTTTGGCTTTAAAATTGATGTGTTTTATAGAGGCATGAATAAAGATTTTGCATTTGATTGAATAAATCTCAGGAAGAGTCCAATTCAGGAGACAATATAAGAACCCAAATCCCATTCAATTCAAGTAAAATTAAGTACTTTTCTAAAAGGAATACAGCAAATTTTAGCATGGGTTTAAACCTAAAAATAGTATTAACTACTTAGAAAAAGGTTCTTCAATTTTTTCAAGGGATGTAGAAATTTTTTCAGAGGAGGAAAAAACTTATTACATGGAATTTTTATTTTTAGAAATAGCTGAAATGCATGAAGTCAGCAAAAACAGTGAGAGATCAGTATTTGCATAGTACAAGGACATTGGGCCAATTACAGAAAATGGACTTGGAAATGTTTCTTCCATGTAAAATATTATCAGTTTGGGTTTGTATACCACTAGTTTCCAGCAAACTGAGATTTTTGAGTCAGTCAAGATACCTCAGGGCAATCTCAGTTGTGTATTCTCCATTCTCAACCATTAGAGTTATGCATAGGTTGTACTTCTTTTTCATTACTCTCCAATATCCCATCTGCATAGTCCTTTAACACAGTAAACTGAAGTTATGAGGAATAATTTCTCAGTCCATGTAAAAAGGACAACTTACCAATCATTTTCTAAGGGGAAAATGCATGTGCCTCTACAGTTAACATAAAATAAATTATGTGCAGCAAGCTAAAAATACTCGGGTTTGTGGCCATGTTCTACCTTTTCAGACAGATATGAAATGAGCTCTTCTCTCTACAGAAAAT
This sequence comes from Tachycineta bicolor, assembly GCA_025960845.1. Lineage (NCBI taxonomy): Eukaryota > Metazoa > Chordata > Aves > Passeriformes > Hirundinidae > Tachycineta > Tachycineta bicolor. The sequence goes on along the minus strand of JANEHK010000031.1, from coordinate 2,022,208 downwards.
TGGCCCTGAGTTCATCTTAGCTTTTATTTTCTCTGAAGTGCTTTATTTTTACTGTGACAGGACTCTTATCATGGCTCATAAATGTATTATGATTGCACTCTCCTTCAGGTAGGAACAGTGCAAACATGCAAAAACATTCTTGTTGTATGTTTCCCATCTGCCAGGCTGCAGTAGGAGTTACACCAATGTGAAACCCTGACCCAACATCCATGCAAAGTCCTTTAATAGTATCTTGAGTCTTCACTGTCTTCTACTCATGTGCATTTATGTGTAAGCACACATATACACATATAATACATACACATAATGTACTGAATATATACAAATTCATGTGTATACATATATGTATAGTGTCAGTAAATTACCTTAAATTATCAATTCAGTCACTTAACTCAGTTTCTAGTCTCATTTGGGATTCTTGGCCTGTTCTGCCTGGTATCCAGGTGCCGTTCCATAAGGGTATCATCTCCACTATGTCCTGTGTCAGACATCCCACTTTTTGCAGACATCTCTGATGTCCTAAATAATTGAACGGACCTGGCCATTCATGTTTCTGATGCTCACTCTCACCCCAAATGCAATCACAGAGGGGATGTTTGTGCTCTATCCCTTTCATCTATTGACTTTCTTCTTTCCTGCTCTATGCAGCTGGTCACCAATTAGCCCCAGTCACATGCGACTGCACAGCTCACTCAAGCTGAAGATCCCAATCTCACATATCTCTGTCTGGGCCAAAAAATCACACCAGTTACTAGATGATGCAACCACAATAAAATGTACAACTGTGAGATAAGGAAGTAAAAGATACGCTTAATAAAAACTATTTTAAAAGTATCGAATAGGGTCCACAGCTGTCAAAGGGACAACAAAAGGTAGAGAGGATGTGCAAGTGGAATTTCAAGAAATCTGACACTTCTATACGCATTGGGCATGTGTAGGCTAGAGAGTATTTTAGGCCAGATATCAGTGGAGTGTAGAAGCAAGATTGTCCAAAAGTGAAACTGGTTATGAGGAGGGTAAATTGTAAAGGTCTGTGACCTGCATAAATAGAAAATATATTTTTCTTGCAAACTGAATTTTTCGAGCATAAAATATGCTAAAGATGTCAACCAAATATGAGCGAGTGGAACTGAACAAAGTCACCAATTGAAAGGTGCTGACTTAGAGTGCAAACTTTGCATCCTACTTAATAATTACTCTATACTATATTTGTGCATATATAGATAACATTTATAAGTATACATACACACACACAAACATATATATTAGACCATGGGTAGTCTGAAATTATTTTTACATTTGGTCTGTAAGTATTGCTATAGCAGAACAGACCTGTATTCCACTTCAGCCTGAATTTTGATGCTGCTTTGGGAATTAGTATATGGCACATAGCAAGAAATCCTTCTCGCAACATTTCCACCAACATTATTCCTATCTTTAGCATTGTTGTTAGAGAAGATTTTTCACACAATGACACAGCTTGAACCTTGACATTTTTTGGTCTTCTACTTTTCTTTCTTTCCTTTTCCTATTACAAATAATTCAAGATTGATTTTGAGCAGAAAAAAAAACCTAAACAAGGAATTTTTTTTCTTTCTCCACCCCTCCCTTCCAAATCTACGCTTATTACTGTGGCAAAAACAAGAGTAAAACCTTAAACAAACAAACAACAGCAATAGAAAAAAACCTCTCAAAACAAACAAACAAATAAACAACAAAAGCATACCAGCAAATATAAACAATATTCATAGAATAGTTTTTTAAAAAATTGAGACATGATTTAACCATTCTCCTCCGCCAGCCACTAATCTCTAACCTGAATCTTCTCTTTGTGCTAAAAAATTTTATATGTTTCCTTGTGTTCTATTTTTCCTGTAGTTATTTCGTATTCTCTGACTGATATAACTACTTACACCCCAGATTTGTCTCAGGCACCTAAATTATGAATCTCAGGGACTATGTTGAATGAGAAAGTGTCCTGATGCTCAGCTTCTTTGAATGTCCCTTATTGTCATGCTGTCCAGAGCACAGAGACTGACAAAAAGGAAAATAAATCACTTTTGTTACTAAACCTTTGCATTCTAATTAAGCGCTCCTTACTGAACATCCATCTTTTGCCTCACACCTGGTCATTAGATGTTTTAAGAGTTTTGCATCAAGAGAAATCCAGTCTGCCCTGCCAGATGTCAGGGCAAGGCCATTTCTGCAGAGATTGCTCCTGTATCTCACGGTCCCCTTCCTCTGCCTGGCAGATGGTTCAGTCATGGGGTGACAAGGGTGATTTCCCAGTCTGGAAAAGTTTTTTTCATTCTCTTCAGTTTCCTGAGGGCAAAAGGCTAAAACAATGGTGAGGTCTTAGTAATTTTAACTGAATTTCATCTGTCTTGGGAAGGTCTTGCATTTCTATGAGATGATTTAAATCTATAATTCTGATGATATAATTAAATCTATAATTCTGGTTGTCCTTGGCCCATATGCCTAGAAAACCCCTACAAAAGGTCCAGTTTAAAAATATAAAAACACGTAATAAAAGTATTAATTAAAACATTGTGGCCCTGACCTCAAGTGAAATATTTATACCGAGAAGAAAAGGGGAGGAATGGGCTTATTTTCTCCCAGCTCAGAAAACAATAAGGAGTTGCAGTATTCTGGGTGGGCTTCTGGTCTCCTTCATTGTGATCATGGTAGTAAATTCCTGGAGCAAGAAATCTCAAGCTGTATGGAGACAGGTCTGTGGTCAAATATGAAGAGCTGGATGATTTGGATTGGTGACCAGAATAAATTCACACTGTTTTCATACACACACACAAAAAAAATGACATTGAATGAAGTAGACGTGATCAAATTATACTCAAACAATTTACCTGAGACTTCAATCTGGGTGCAAAAAAAACCCCACAGACTTTTGGATAGAATAACTTATTCCTCTGGGACAAAGTAATTGTATTGTAAATGCTTGGAATAAAAGAGATAAGAAAGGCAGGTAACAGGAGAAGTGATGTTAAAAGTCATGGATCTGTTGGAGCAAAGTCAGAGGAAGGTTACAAAAATCATCAGAGGTCTGGAGCATCTTTCCTGTGGATACAGGGTGAGGGTTGGTTTAGTTCAGCCTGGTGGAGAGAAGGCTCTGGAGAGACCTTTTTGCAAACTTTCAATACTTGAAGGAGGTTTATAAGAAAGGTGGGGACAGACCTATTAGCAGGGCCTCTAGAGACAAAACAAGGAGAAATGGTTTTAAATTAAAGGAGGGCATAGTCCACCTTTATTTATTTATTTATTTATTTATTTATCTATCTATTTTAAGATGGTGGTGAAACACTAGAACAGGTTCCCCAGAGAGGCTGTAGGTGCCTTTTCTATGGAAATATTCAAGATCAAGGTGGAAAGTTGGACAAGGCTCTGAGCAACTAGATGGAAGGTGTCCCTGCTAACTAGAAGGGAGTTGGACTAGATGACCTTTAAAAATTGCTTCCAACCCAAAACCTTCAATGATTCTACTCCGGGATTCTGGGTCTTATACTCGCATTTTCTCTTTGCTTCTACAGCTGCAGCTTAGTTACACACATAAATGCCTGGCCTTGTGGTGCTGATCTATGTTTTTCATGGCATAAGCAGCATATATGTAACAGGATGTGCCTCTGCTTGTTGCATTGGGAGGCTAAGAATGTATCTACAAACTGTCCTTGAAAAGACAGATGAGCTCCCCACAGGTATAATGACCCATTTTCTTGCTGATTCTAATGTTACGGGAGGAATCTGAGGATATACCTTGGGTAAAGCTAGTAACTCTTCTATGTCGCTGCAGAGCTTATGTTGAGAAGACACAAAAATTATTGCAAGGAGGACTGCAAAATGACTCTTTCTAATGGGCCTTAGAATAATTCAGTCAGGAGACAGAATGCAGGATAAATTGTAGGTATATACTTCCTCTTTCTGTTTGTGGATGAACTGGGAAGCAACAACACAGACACTCAGCCCTGCTTCTATGCAAAGAGCAGGATGGGAGAGTGCCTCCCCATTCCCAGTTCTGGGCTTCCACCATGTTCCCATTCCTTGTATGGACAATGCCTGACAAATTCTATTCCTTTCTTCTACTGCTACAAGCCATCATGTGCAAGCCAGAAGGGATCCCAACCAGGGTTCCCACAAGAACAAACCAAACCTTAGGAACTCAGACGGTAAACTGTGCCATTAGAGGGAAGCTCCCACCAAGTCTAGACAAAGTTCAGCTAAAACTTTATAGAGTGATCAGAGCTATGTAAGTAGTAGCTTTCCGCACTGCATAATTTCAATTACTTTTTTTTTTTTTTTTTACTTGTGTTAATTCAATCATTAAACTCTAAATTCTTGTGGGCTTTTAATATTTATTTGGCAAAAAATGAAAAAAAAATAAATCTCATTCTGCTTGTCAAACCAAAATTAAAACCAGAAGTTATTAGTTTTGAAAATCTTGAAATGAGATGGATTAAAAATTTCTCTTTTCTTTGATCTTACCTCTACTGGTGGAGTGGGTTTTTTTTGGTTTTGTGTGGGGTTTTTGTTGTTTGTTTGTTTGGGTTGGTTTTTTGGATTTGGGTTTTTCGGTAATGAATTTTCCTTTAAATTTGTGAAAAGTCTGCTGAATCAGGAATCATTAATATTTGTTTGAGATGATTGAAGAATACCACTTGGCAAATATGAAGTAGCATATGCAATATTAGATGAATAGTCTACACTCTGCTCTGTTCCCTGTTGAGAGCAGACACTGCTGGTGGGAGATCCTTCTCCCCCCGGAAGATGTGACTGAAATCTCTGAAGCCCATGAATCTCCCTCCTGGACAATGCACTCATACTTCCCACTTTAGGGGATGCACCTGCCTTGTTTCAGATACCTGAGATACTGAAAACAACTCAGTCAAAATTACTTATAATCATTAAGACCTGATGCCTGAAGTTCAGAGCAAGCCTGTAACCTGGAACATAAGTGTGTTTTAGGGAACGTCATTTAACTGGATGAAATAGGCCCAAGTTTGGGAAGATAAGCTGCTAGAGACAAGTCCAGGAAAAACACAGCATTTATAATGCATCATGAGTGTTTGTATATATGCAATATAATAAAGCCCCAATTTATATTCCAAAATAAATTTTTTTTTTGGTTGTTCCATTAATTGTTCTAATAATCTAAAGTAAATGGTCGAGAATTAAAGGAAGACATTTATGGTCTCATGTTTATAATGGACCCTGTAAATTAAGCATTATCTCCATATTTTTCTAAAATGTTTATGTACAAATGATTTTCACTCCAGTAACTTCATCATGCATGAATAAAAATATATGCTTAGTTATCAAAAGATAATTAGGTGAGACATGTATGTTTTGTCATAATTAATATTCTGTCAATAGGCTAGATAAGAAAGCTCCAAGGGTTAATGCTTTCCTGCTCTGTATCTAACATTGCCAGTGAATTTCTCTAGCTCACTCCATTAATCCAGTCAGCACAATGGATCAGGTTAGAGATGTGTCTCAATAAATCACTCTCAAGTGCTGGGGGTAGGAGTACCTAATTAATCAGCACTGTCATTATGTTTGACTTGTAGCTGCCTTACTGTGTATGGGATGAGGATTCAGTGTATTTAACCTGCACACACTCTTAAACAGATCTCCAGTAGTGATGTAAATTTTAACCCTTGTATGGAAAAAAACAGCCCATGATTCTATAAATGGCAGATGAAATGTTTCTTACTAACAAACTAATCTGCAAGTAATTTATTCTCCTCCCTACGTGCCCATACCCCCTTCTTTCCCTAGGGGCCACTAACATCCTGCAGCATTTTATCTCTTTTAACACCAAACTTCTGAAGTTAAATGCAACACTGTAGTTCATCACAATCCCCAGCTGTACCTGATAGCTTTCCCCCTTCCACTCCCCCATCCATCTCCTCTCCCCTTATTCCCACTGTCCCTGCCTTTTAGGTTATTTGTCCCCAGAGGAAGACTCACAGTCCACTCTCATTGCCCTTGTACACAAGAGGCCTGTTGCCTCAGTTGCAGCATTACGCACCAGTCTCTATCCTCTCTTATTCCTTAGCTTCTTTATTCCACACATCCTTCCTGGCTCACTCTACTCACTCTCCTCCAGATTCAGACAGCACCTTACTACCAAAGAAAGATTTCTTACTCTACTTTTTCAAGTTTTGAACTGCAATTTAGTATTATCTTTCCAAGTGGAAAATTTTATATATTCCCTATCAAAATACTTGTTCTGATATGACTCCTTCTTTTCTGAAGGAGTTTTTCTGAATATGTTGATCTTGACACTTGCCTTCTTTTGTCAGCATCCAATGAATACGCATTTATTGGTTTTGCATTATTTCAAGGTCCAGGGAGTAGCTGCCTCACTTGCAAAGTGGAAAGAGATCTCTAGAGGCATTAGTTCATCCTGTCTGGAAGAAACATTAGCAGTGGTGCGGTGCGGAGCTCAGAGTAAATTCCTGTCCATGTGATTTCTCCTCCACACTGGCGAACAAGGCACAGCCTGAGGAGTATAGGGCCATGAGAAGAAGACAGCAGAGGAAGCGCTGTGTCTGCTGGTAGCAGGGCTGGCCTCTGGCAGCCTGCAGGAGGAGGATTCTGTGAATTAAATTAGCTGGTGGTAATAAGGAAACTGAGAAGATGGTCCCTAAAGTAGAAACATGAGGCTATGGTATAAAGAAATGTAATAAGAAAACACACATTTATATCAATTTCTCCAACTTCATCTACACTTGCACTGAGAAAGTAACAAGCAGATCTGTGAATTTACCTCTGCTTGCAACACGGAGTTCTTGGTTTATTTAATTCTGATGTAAGGAGACAATTCTTGTGGTCTTCAGAAAGAATCCATGTGTGCAAACCAGCATGAATTTTTATCTATTTTCTAGACTATAAAGAAATAACATCTGCTTTCAAAACACCTACACTAATAATAATATTTTTAAAGGGATTTATTTTATATATTTGGCTACATTATCAGCTACTTCTGATGTGATGATGAACAGTGCTAACTACATCTTATGCTAACTCAGTATTTAATATCTTGTCGTTGTTGAGATGGAAAGACTTATGTGACAAAAAATATGAAACATTCTGAAAATACAGACCTTAATTTTCTTATACTAGATACAGCAAAATTGTATTACATGGCATTAACATTTTTCTGTCTCAGTTTCCCTCTCCTTTGAGAAAAGATGTGTAATTGTTTCACTTTAAAGTGATTCTGAACAATTATTCATGTCTGTGGATACTTCCTGCCAAAGTCTGACAATTGAAGAGAAACCTAAGAGGGAACCCCCGTTCTGAACTAGCTAAATGGTACGCTGTGCTGGATGGTGGAGATAGTTCTGGCACTACAGACAGGGCCTCTGGCCATACCAGAGCTGCCCGAAGCTCTGGTAAGGAACAGTCTCTTCAATGAAAACAGTCTCTTCAATGAACACAAGCTTGTGCTCTGATTGCAGAGCTGCTTTAGTTTTTTGCATTTCCTAAGTTTTGAATGCTGGACTTCTACAATCGCCATAATCTATTGTGTAAGTGGGTAGTGACAAACACAAAGTAATATTGGCATATTATTCATCACTTACTTATAACATGTTTCATGCCACAGCAGCTACACCAACCTCCCTACCACACTGTAACAAAAGCATCAGCCAGATGCAGGCCACCCTCCAGAGCCCAGGGCCCAGAGCCAGCCTCCATCTCCACCCTCTCTTCCCCACACTCTAGCAGCAGGGCGCTGGGATGGAGACACACCACAGAATGCACAGGCAGAGGGGCAAGCCCCAGGAGCAACACCAGGGCCAGAGCTTCTGGAGGAGCTCACGGGCTCTGTGCAGCAGCTTAGGCTACTGACACTGATGATATTGGTGACAATTTGTGGAGTGAGATTGGAACGGAGATGAGGAGAAGATTCATCTGCTACACTATCCATCATCTGTATGTTGCCCCAGTCAATGAGCAAGCTGCTGTTTTCAGAGGAGCTGCCATTACTATGGACTGGCTTTAGCCTTCCCATGGGGCAAAACCACTTCCATAACTTTTTCCAGTAGGGCTTGGAATTTTTTTTTTTTCCTTTTTTTTTTCTTTTTTTTTTGTGCAGGTAGGTCAGTAATCCAGTTTTTAGAGTTTCACTTTCATACAAAAGTCCATTTCATATAAGTCAGTCTTAACTGTGGTAAATTCAAAGTGTCAATTAAACACTAATAAAAATGTTTAATTCCTAACATATTTCAAGCCCAAAGACAATAAACAATTAAAAAGAAGCTTATCTGTTTCTCTAATATAATTTTCATAATACAACCTTTGGTTTTACATTTGGGGTTTTTTTGGTGAGTAGTTGCATCACTTTTTTAACATGTTATAGAGGTATTTTTTACGTCTTAGTCTGGAAGAAGCCTCATTCTGTTTTATTTCAGCTCTATACCATTATGAGCCACCAGTTCGCATTTTAATTCCTATGAACAGTTCTTCAGAAAAAAGTAACACACTTTGTTCATAGCAGATGATGTTTATAGATACATCATTTATTGCATGTCCGCATAGGAGTAATACTAGTACAGAGCTCATGTCACTTGTTTTTACATCATTTCTAGAAGAGAATGTTGGTCACAGGTTCAATAGGAAATCCTTTTTTAGTATTGTTTCCTCTTAACAGTCAAGAGCCAGAACCAGAGTCCAGGAGTATTTTCTTTGAATTATTGCCTACCCTACAGACTTTACTTAGAGCTGTGATTCAAACCTTAGTCATTTGTTGTATTCATGTGAGTTGAAATAATGCACAGAGTTTGTTGAACTAGATCCTTCCAGGAAAGACTGTACATACACACCTCATTTTATACTCTCAATTCTCATTTCCTGAAAAATAATCCTGATCGTTCTTTTTTCCTGATAACTTTTCATGTTTATAGTCCCTTCTGTCTTTGCTTCAGAAATCTTTCACCCATTTGTAGTACCTAGCTGAGGTCAGTTGCTTGTTACATGTTCTCTTTACCTTTGCACCAACAAAAATAAGTGGGTTCATGAGCATTACAGGCAAAAAAAAAAAAAAAAAAAAAAAAAAAAAAAAAAAAAAAAAAAAAA